>JAGFPH010000855.1:327155-348588 GCA_018207615.1 Philaenus spumarius
TAGCGAGCACCTAGGGCCCTAGAGAAAGCTACATAATAAATTTCATTCCAATCCGTTCGATTGTTTTTTGGAGTAACTTTGCCCACCCAAACCTCCAATAAAATTTCTAATTTTTTGAAAAACTTTCTTAGCGAGCACCTATGGCCCTAGGGGAAGCTACATACCAAATTTCATTCCAATCCGTTTGGTAGGTTTTAGTAAAATCGTGATTTAGTAACTTTGACCCCCCAAAACCCCCCTAAAATTTCGAATTTTCGGAAACCCTTTCTTAGTGCTCGTCTAGAGCCAATAACAGTTTAGTGAAAAATTTCATGTTTTTAGGCCTCGTGGTTTTGGAGAAACTGTGATGAGTCAATGAGTCAATGGTATTTGGCTTTTATAAGTAGGTATAGATAAAAGGTTGTATTTATACACAGTTAATAACACCAAACCAAATCTTATAACGTATTATAGCATACATTAGTTCTATAACTCATATTTAAAAAATCAACTTCACAAGAAATTATAATGATTGAAGTTGGAAACATAACCCCAAAAAGTATAATATACGCTGGGTTTCGTTTGAGTATTACTGATGGTAGGTGAAATCAGCTGTTATATTATATGTTACGTACTTACGTATGTATGTTCGTACGGGACGTACACTCGCTTTTATAGGAGTTGATTTAATAATTTTTCACAATTACAGGTTAGTGGTTATATTAATTCATAAACAAAGCTAATGAAACACAACATTTTACAACAAATTCTAAATAATAAACTTAAGTATCCCAAAACAAATAAATTAAAATTTTTTCATTTCTAAACTCCAACAAAATTGGTATATCGCAGTTAACTGCTTACATTTAAAGCCAACTGCAATGTACAAAAATATGTTAATCGAAGTAACATATGTATTAAAATCAAGAACAAGCTATAGGCTACTTTTTCTTATTAGGATTTCAGAGGATTGAGTAATTATTATTCGAGATACTTTAGGAAGTTGTAAAACATCAAGTGTAAACATTATAAAGTTGGTAATCTGTGCTTATTATTAGTGTTGTTCCAAAGTAAATGTAAGTTAAACATTAAGAAAATACAACATCTATTAAAGAGCACATGAACATTTAAACCCACTGTCGCATGCAAATAATATACAACATCAACATTAAGTACAATAATGAATTATTCATAGAGTTTGAATAAGCGTATGCATTAAAATACTTCATAATAACTGATTTTATTATGCATAAATAATGCAAGTGCATTTTGTATAAAGCGTGCCCCAAATATCACTTTATATTTTGATACGTTTTAAATCGTTAAAAATAAACTGAATGCTACTTTAAAATTACTAGAGGAGACCTGTGCTTGCTTAGAACGCCAACCTTGCTCCTCCGTTTTATGATTTAAAAACATAAAGGCTATTAACCTCATAATAAGATGGCAAAAAATATATGAAATGTTTAAATCAAACCATAAAAATTATGATATAGCAAGAGTTATGATGTGTGTTAAACAGAATATGCTTGACTTTGGCTGGCTGCGTATGTTTATCGTAAGTGTACTCCAAAACAAAAATGTATGTTTATGTCCAAGAGCCATGGGCGCACATACCTATGGGAAGAGGGGGGACACCCCCCCCCCACCCTAGCTCCCAGGGGAAGGAAAATATGTATATTATTAATTATAGTCAGGTATTTTTCTTTAAAGAGATTAGCACTAAAATATATTTTAAATGTTAGTGCCGTTTTGATTTTACATATACTTATTTTATTTTTTGCAAGAGTTCAAGCAGAGCTGCAATGCACTGTGTATTGAAAATACTCCTAATATATGTTGGCGTGCGAAGCACGCAATGAATTGTGTATTGAAAATACTCATAATACGGAGGTTGGAGTGCGAAGCACGCAATGCACTGTGTATTGAAAATACTTCCAATATGGGGGTTGGCGTGCAATGCACTGTGCGTCGGCCGCTCATAGTGTTCAGTGTCAAGCTTACATGTGCGTCCTTATTATGCCCCATTCCCCGGTCTAGCCCCCCTCCCTGGAAAATATCATAAGGGCGCCCTGCCAAGAGCCTTTATATTTAAACGTTTTGTGCAGATCGACGCCAGAGTGAACTCCAACTCGAAAGTAATACAGTAGGACTTTTTTCACTGCCGCTTGAATCTCTTGTGTTTGTCTTTTTGCAGCAGAAGTCTCATGACTTTCTAAAGTATGAAATCAGCTGTTAATGGATGCTGAGAAATATCAAGGGCGCCCATGCTCGGGGCAGATGAGGGGCCACGGCCCCCCTCAACTCTCGAGGAAAGAAAAAAACTAATATTAATAATTGCAGTCAGGTGTTTATATTTTAGACAATTATTTAAATAAATTACAAGTGAAAAAACAAAAAAAAAAAAAATAATAATAATTATTTAAAAGCTAGTATTAAGTAGAATTATTGGTTTAGAACTATAAAATTGCATTTTACATAATATATTATACTTATTTTTTTTCAAGAGTTCAAGCATGAGCATTATTTTTACTTATAGAACAGAGGAATGAGAGGCTGACCCTTCCTCTCAAACGGTTTCTGCTAAATGCAAATTCATCCATCTTATCTTGGTATAGCGTTAGTTCGCCTTGTTCATTTGATTGTATTGTTTTTTGGTGATATTCGTGTGTGAAATCAGTGTTCTGAACATTAGTTTTCGTGTCAAATAACTCATAAATATTATATGTTGAGTAACAAAGAATTTCTGATCATCAAATTGATTCTAAGGTTAATTCTTTTCTAATTTGATTGCGAAAATAATAAGAAATTTTGTTTTAGAACTAGTTTTGAGCATTTTGAGTTTAATAACCCAGGGAGTCTTTTTTTAAAAAAGGCACCTTATGGAATGTTTTTTTTTTAACGAAAAGATTTCAAACAAAAAACGTGGGGACATGCAATAGATAATTGATGTTCACCTAAGTCACTGACAATTTTATTGTTCTGCAAATGATATGAACTTCCTACACTCCTTACTGTATCAACCTTACTGCATGCACCCCACAAATTTATTTATTTTCGATCTTACAAATATTTTCATAACTATTAAAAATTCACAATCACAAATTTTCAGGACAATCTGTATTTGGTTATGAATCCATATATGGCTAGGAAACATTATTGTATACTTTTCATTCCATTTTAAAAACGTGGTACTTTTAAAAAAGTGTTTTTTATCCAAACAATTATTTATAAAGAAAATCTTGAAGTGGATTTAAATTATTCACTATAATGTAATTGAGCATTGTAACCAAACTTCTAATACAGAGACCAAGTTTGTTTTACTAAAATTGGTATTAAATATTTAAATCAGCTACAATTTTAACCAGTTTTTACAATTATTTGGTTTAAACTATGTCAATAACAAATTTAAATTTAAAATATCCTAAGTAAGTATTTTATGCTCAGACAAAGTGTTAGTTAGCTTAAACCATTTATAAATTGTAGACCTAACACCTTACCGAATTCAAATTCCGCCGAGTCGTAAGTTATAGTAATATTTTAGTAAAACAAGAAAGAACTAACTATACACCTTTAAAATAAAAGAATGAACAAAACCAACAAATATTTTAATTTTCCTAAACAAAACCTCATTTTTACAAGTACCGTTATTATTTTTGAATTCTTGTAAAACTCTGTGTTACTGAGTTTCTTGAGCTGCGGAATGTCGTTAGAGTAATCACAGTGATTAGAATACTCACTCGGTAAAAGACAATGATCCTTCACTCTCGTCTTGCATTCACTGCTATAAATTGTGGAGTTGAAGAAACTGGAAACTGTAGGCATCTTGCATAAAATAAAATGCAGGAGTTGTGCTGCCTTGCATTGAGGATGGAGGATAGAGGACACTATGTGATATAATTTAATGTATTATATTACATCTTGAATCTAAAATGTTGATACTTGATCAAATTTAGTCTTGGTTGACAAAATTAGCGGTCATGACATAGCATTTCTACTTTAGTTGTTTTTGTGGTTCGAAAGGGTTATTATTGACTTTGTTCATTCTGAGAGAAAACAACAAGAGTCTATGCAATTGATTGAAACCAGGGTATTTTAGTTTCGGAGTCAGGTATGCCAACCTCTCAGCAACTAGTTCGCCACCACTTAATTCAAATTGCAAATTATTAGTACTTGATGCAGAACTATGGTCTGAGTTTTATGTAATAAAGTCCTTTCGAATTAAACACTTATTTTCTATTATATCTGACAATCCTGAAAAAGTCCAGAGAATACATTTTTTTGATGTGTGAGAAGTTCTTCTCAGAAACCGAAGCAAACTCAAATGACTCGTACTTGGTTCGATTAAATAGTTTTATTTCGTCTAAGAAAAGAGAAAAATATTAAATTTTGATGTTTCAGGTTTACAAAAATCCTGTTAAAATAAACGTGACAAACAAACGTGTTTCATCAAATTCAGTAAAAAAAATATATATAATTGCTAACTTCCAAACATTTTCTGATCTAGTTCTCTGGAGGAAACAATAAGGTAGGAAAAGTTATACACTTCGTTTAATTTTCTTAATTAATCTACCGACTGGTAAGTTAATAAGTGAATTTATGTAATAAGGGGGACTTAGTTGTGCATGTCACTTGTAGAAGCCACTTGTACAAGGCACTTTTTACTTCACCAGCGTAGGGTAAGTCGTTACAAGCGACTTCTAGAATCCACTTCTACTCCCGTTTTCTTCAGTTTTTCTTCAAATATAATAAAGTGACCTGTGAATCATGAGCATGTGAATTGATGAGCTCTGAATTACAAGTGACGTGTAGGATGCTAGTTGATGTTTAGACGGGGAAACTAGGAAGTCACTTGTGGTCACGTGACCCTCGAGATGCGGAACAGTGATAAAACCCGCTTCCGTTTTCAAGAAGACCTAGAAAAGTTGGTGGCTTGTTACTTGCCAGTGTCTACAGTCGTGTTACCGGGCTTGTTGGTGTTTACACGAGAAAAGTTGCAAGCTTATAGCAAGTCGCTTTGATAAGCCACTTGTAAAAAAGCCTCGTCTAAACACCCCTTAGCACATAAAATACCATATAATCACATTCTGTTAGTATTTTTTTTATTATTAGCGAATTTCCATAGGAAAAATGAGCTATTGCAGTGGCCCTTATGGTGAGACCCAAGGTCGGGAGTAGCAAATGAGCACCAATCATGGTCCCCAGAACACGTTTTGGGGTGTCATATGTACGTATGTGTTCGCACTCTAGCGGCCGCATTTTAAGTCCGATTTGGTCCAAATTTGGTATACGTGTTGTTTGTCTATATGGCTCGGACGAGTTCGTTAGCCAAAAAAATCCAACAACCGGAAGTACGTTTTTTGACCGGAAGTAACTATTTTTTGAGATTTTTACTACGAGGATGAATTTTTTTAGAGTTTTTTATAAAAATATAAATTTAGGATGTTATTCTGCGCATTTTGTTTTTTTACGCGACGTTATAGCTCGCTTGGTTCCCCCAAAATCGACCAAAACGTAAAATACCATAAAAGTACCCGGTTCGAAGCCAAGTGGTGAAAACTCGCGAGGCCACTAGGCGCAAACAAATTCTACTAATATATTGCGTACACACAGACAGCTGATCAACGCCTTCGTGAGTAGACCTATTTCCCAAATTATTAGTTGAAACCCTAAAACACAGGCATATAAACTTAATTTTGGAAATTTGCTTAACGCACGTCAGCGGTCCAGCTGCATGGTCGAATTATTATTATTTAATATATCTATTCTTTTCAATAAATTGTAGTTTACTACTGAAGTAAGTATATAAGGTACACAAACATTTTTTTAGAAGGGATGTTTTACTTTGATAGTAACAATTACTAGCTAGTTCTTAAAAAGCATTAGTAATGCACACGAGAGAAAGTAAGCCAGAGTGTTTCCATCCTTACGAAATAAATAACTTCGTTTGATGTCAACGTTTGGACTTGACGTCATAGTTTGCTTCCAACTATTTAATAAGAGCATAGGGTGGGAGACAATGAATGGGAGGCACACCTACGCGCCTCCTAGGTATTTCCAAGTAAATAAATACATGCCTTCAACCAGGTGCTGCCGCAATTAGGTAAGTACAGTTCTACCGGTCTCGACCTCAAGTCCAGCTTTAGATATCCATTAAAGAGATTTATTATTCCCATAAAATAATAAGACAAAAAGTCCACTACCTGTTTTAGTTTTGTTATTTAAAGGTTTCCTGCGGACACTTATATAAGATCGTGACTAGTTGAAGCTGTTCTAGCTGCGGTCTCGGGTACTAAATGTTTTCCACAAATGATTAAGTAATTTAAATACTCGAAAGTATAGTTTGATAATATTCAATTGTTTTATCCACTATAGCTTGAATTCATAATTTTACGAGAAGGTAAAAGTTAGATTTAGCGCAACCTCTGAAATGTATTTCAATTTCAAAGACAATGTATTCCTAGTTGAATTTAGACAGAGTTGAAGCTGTTGTCTCGTACATGATAGCTGAACACACCAAAGTTGTTTTTAAGATATCAAAATGCTCAATATACTAGTGCCATTTTTCTACATCGAATTTCATGGGATTGAGGAGTAATAATGGCAACTAACTAAGTAATAAACACTGTTTGTGGACATAAAAAAAATAGACTTAGACTATTTGATTTATAGTGATTAAGGCTCTTCTTTACCTTGAAGAAAACTCCCGAGTGTACAGTATGATTTGACTCAAGCCGCAAAATCGTTGAAACATGGATTCTTAATACCGTGTTTCGGATTCTATTTATAAATTAATAATCTGGGAAACTACTTTAAGTTATAAAGAAGGCTTTATATTTTTACGTGTTAGCTTAAAATATGGAAATTATTGCTTAAAACTCCCAAAAAATGCGTTAAAAATAATAGATTTTTATTCATTTAAACTGTTGATTAAAAGGAGTTGCCGACGATTTCTTTCAATTATGAGATATAAGACAAAAGCACAAAGCCTTTAAGAACAATTTAAGATGTGTCACAACTTTTTAGGTTGAAAAACGGCGTCCGAAACACGGTAGTACGAAGTGCATATTTTTGCTGTTTTACGCAAGGTATAAAGACCCTTAAATGGTAATTTACACCCCGTTGAAATGGCTAAAAAATCAAACTGTTTCCATGATGCATATAGTTACAATAAGTGAAACCTACTAAAAGGGATATATTGGATAGTCCATATCATTTTCCACGACAACCCTTAAAGGCCATATCACATATAACCTACCCCCCCCCCCCCCCCCAACCAATTTGTTCCGTTAAAAATTAGGTTGATATCAAGATAATCAAGGCCACAGCACTTCTCCAAATTTTTCAAACACAAAAAACGGGCGCTCATAGTAACACCATCATTACAACAAAAGATGCTCCAAATCGAGTTAAAATAGTTATTTTAACACTCCACCAAAATTTTGAGAAAATAATTATGATATACATTTAAAAAATATTTTATTTTTAATTATGGATGATTGCTGTCTGTTTTCATGAACAATTTATGCTAAAAACACCTATTGGAAGTTATAACATTGAAACAGTTTGTAAGAAAACAATTAAAAATATATTTCGAAATTAATTTGCAATGCTTTAATTATTTACAGTTTGCAAATTTTAATGTTAAAAAAATAATGTATATAATTTTTCTAAAGTTACTAATAAAGTTACCTCTATTGCTAGAATAAATGCTTATTTACTTTTTCTTAGTTTTACCATGTCTTATAATTATAAATAAATACTGGTCACTTTTTTATTCGTAACCATAGTGTTATGCTGATTTAATATATTATTTATTTTCATCATTTTCCTTGTGTTGAATATTAATGCATATGTATTTCAGGTTCCATGTATAGTTGTATACATGACAAATGACATTACTCTATTAAAAAATCTAAGCTACAATACCAATGCTGCACTACAACACCAATGCTGTAGCGAGTCGTCGTAAAACATTTACTTACAATCTGAAATTCTTTCGCTTCCTTTTTTGTGGTTTACGGGTTTCCAAGTTGTAATGCTAATACAGGATTTGGTTTTGTTGCAGGATAAGGATTTGTACGAAATACTGTTTAATACTTTGGATTTGCAGTCTGACAGAAACATTTTCTCAACCAATCCGTATATTCCCGAGACACCGCAGAACATCACTACCAAAGAACTAAGAACAAGAACGCAGAACAAAGAACTATCAACTTTCTTAAGTCCTGATATTGATCCATCAGTTTAAATTTAAAGAAATCCATATCATATTTTAAAAAAACTATGTATCATCTCTGCAAGTAAAAAAAAACATTCTCAAAGGTTAAAAATACGTTTTTAAAATATTTATTCAGCAATTTTTGCTGATTATTTTGATATACAATTAATGTATGCATAACATCATAGAAAAAAATCCTACATTCTATAACAGATACTCGGTGAATATTTTGACTTTTCTAAAAAAAACAGTTGATATGTTTCAAAACTTTTTTGCAATGCATCTATTATTTGTTTTAAGGTGGTACTAAGGTGGTAAAGGTAAAAGTGGTACTAAGGTGGTAAAGGTGTTACTTAGATGGTAAAGGTGGTACTAATGTGGTCAAAGTGGTACTAAGGTAGTAAAGGTGGTACTAAGTTGGTAAAGATGGACCTAAGGTAGTAAAGGTGGTACTAAGGTGTTAAAGGTGGTACTAATGTGATTAAGGTGGTCAAAGTGGTACTAAGGTGGTAAAGGTGGTACTAAGATAGTAAATGTGGTACTAAGGTAGTAAAGATGGTACTAAGGTGCTAAAGGTGGTACTAACGTGGTAAAGGTGGTACTAAGGTGGATGCAGTATTTTTTGTATTCTATACAAACCATTCTTTAAAACTCGTCAGGTATTTTTGAATACCAACATTACATATCTCTTATATAAAATACAATGTCCTGACTGACGATCAACTCAGAGCCAATTCTATTAAAGCTAGAGACTTGAAATTTGGAAGGTACATCCGTCCAATAATGTAGAGGCGTACTAAGAAAGGATTTTACAAAATTTTGAATTTAAAGGGTAGAAAATGCGAAAATTCATCCCTCCCATAAGCAGCCATATAAAAGATGAAACATCTGATTCGTATTTATTAATGTGTTATTCTGGTTACTATGGTGATAATTCAAAACTCTATCAAAAAAGTGTGTTGATTTTATAATAATAGGCCTAACCTAAAATTGTGTTAAACCTTTGGTCCAAATAAGCTGTTTTATTTATAATGTGTAACAATAATATAATGTTAAATTGTAATATTAGATGTTTGAATTATTATATTTCATAGGTTTTAAAGGCCTAACCTAAAATTGTATTAAACTTTTGATTCAAATCAGTTGTTTTATTAATTATGTGTAACAATCATTAGGCCTATGTTGAATTACACGGGATACGAATTACAGGCTTTCAAAGTTTCAAATTAAGCAATAGCGAAGCATTGCCGGGTCCACTAGTTTTATCTATATTTGTCACAAACCAAATAAAAATGATATTTTAATAGAGGAATTTTATATGTAATTTTAAGTACAACTAAATCAGTAAACGGGAAATGTTTAGGCAAACTTCACATAAATTTATGAATAATCTAAATTAATTATCACTGTGAGTAAAAGGAATGTATGTTTTTTTTTAAATTTGTTTAGTGCTTTAAGGCTAAAAATGACGACTACCAACAGCAACCGCCAGTAAAATTTCACATATTTTATGAGAGTGTAATTGAGACCGACATTAAGGTCAGATAGTCCAATTCAGGTATGTAAAATAAATTGTAGATAATTTTATGTTTAGTTACTTATAAATTGTAAACAATTAATGGTATATTCAATATAATGTAACATCAAGAAAATTGTATAAGTCAGATACACAATATAATATACTTATATTATTATTAAAAATTAAATTCTGTAGGCCTATAGCTCTTATTATAATTTTTTATTATTATGTTTTTTTTGCTTTAAAAAAATATATTTTATTTTATAAAATAACTAGCTTTGCACGGATAGACAAATCAAAGTTAAATGTATATTAACAAAAAATATATCATATCAACAAATTAATATATTACACTATGTATTTCTTATGGGGATTTTTAGTAACTTTGACCCCCCCCCCCCAATCCTCCCCTAAAATTAGGAATTTTTAAAAACCTTTCTTAGCTAGCACCTATGGCCCTAGGGGAAGCTACGTACCAAATTTCGTTCCAATCCGTTCAGTGGTTTTGGAGTAATCGTGATTTAGTAACTTTGACCCCCCAAACCCCTCCTAAGATTTCGAATTTTTTTAACCCTTTCTTATCAGCACCTACGGCCCTAGAGGAAGCTACATACCAAATTGCATTCCAATCTGTTCAGTAGTTTTAGAGAAATCGTGATTTAGTAACTTTGACCCCCCTCCCTAAACCCCCCTAAAATTTCGAATTTTTTTTTAAACCCTTTCTTAGTGAGCACCTATGGCCCTAGAGGAAGCTACATACCAAATTTTATTTCAATCCGTTCAGTAGTTTTTGAGAAATCGTGATCAATGAGTCAGTGGATTTGGCTTTTATGTATATAGATTTATTAGTTTAACAGATATGCTAAAATTATTATTTTGCTTACAATTATGAAAAAGCGTAGAACTGATATTATAGAAAACAAGTTAGTCACTTCTAAAAAAAAATAAATCTATCTATTTTCAATCTTATATTTTACAAAATTTTCTATCAATTTCTCCTGTTTGTTCTTCAATACAAATTGTTGTTTCTTTTGTAGTCGCAAATGCCTTTAATCAATTTCTTCCTGCAGCTCTTTTATAACTACAATAAACACAAATATTATGGAATTGTACCTGATAGGCTAGGCTCATACAGGTCGGAAATAATGAGTTTCGCTATTTCAACTTGACTAAACTGTTGTGTCCCCACTTCCAACATACCTACAATATGATTAGTAGAAAATCAATGGATTGTGCTTTGCTTTATTTGGAGCACGATACAAAAAGAAAAGAAGAGATATGTAGGCCTGCATCCCACTATCAGTGACAGAATATTGAACGGAAAATTCCACACGGTACACTCTAGTTTGAAGAATTTTATTAAGGTTGGAAAGAAAAAATCCTGGAACAATTTTTAGAAATATGCTTGCTTTTTTTAAACTTGCTTAATTTGGAATAATTTTAAAAGAAAAATAGGAATAAATTGTGAGTAGACTGGCATTATAAAGGTATTTAAGATAATGATACATTTTTTCCATTTAAAGTTTGTTAAAGGTTTTATACGAGATTCCGCCAGAGAAGTCAAGTGTTAACGATAAAATTATCACTTTAAGTAAAACATGTCATATTTGTTTACTAATTAAAACTTAAAAATTACATATACGAGTAGAGGTCTGAAAATGATAAAATAAGAGAGAGATAAGGCTTTGTTATCTCTGTTTAGGTCTAAATTTAGGATTAAAGAAGGCACAATCTCAGAATTTTCCTGTTAGTCGTTGTTTGTATACACACCAGTTAACATATATTTTTATAACATATATGAAATTGAGTACCGAGAGGTGATTAAATTTTTAACAAAAGAGGGACATACGCCAAAAGAGATTCACAATCGGTTAGTGGGAGTTGCCCTTTCTCAGACAACAGTGAATAACTGGTCAAAGCTTTTTAAATGGGGCAAAGAATCGCTAGAAGATGATCCCCGGAGTGGGAGGCCGATTGAAGCAGTCACCCCAGAAAATATCAAACAGGTGGAGAATCAGGTGCTGAATGATTAACGGCTAAAGAAATAAACGGTACCAGGAACTGGCACATTCTTTCTCACAAACATATTTAAATTATTATACAGATTCACTGTGACTTGTAGGGTGGGGTAGGAGAGGTGTTTTTTTATTAAATTTGGAGATTAACTAATAAATATTATTATTATTATCTAGAGAGACAACTATTCGATCGATTTCGAACAATTTTGCACCAAACACGTCAATTAGGCCTTTATATATGCATGAAAAAAGGTTTAGAAACATTTTGAAAAACAATCCCCTTTATGGCCAAAAACCCCCAAAAACCAGTTATTATTATTATTATTAATAGCTAAACAAGAACTTTCAGAAGGATACGGTTTTCTGCATATGGTAGGGTACATTAAGGGCTACAAATAAGCCAAATTTGATCAAAATCGTTAGAGCCGTTTTATTATAAAAGAATAATAACTGATTTTTTAGGGGGTTTTTGGTCAAAAATGGGGTTGTTTTCAAAATTTTTCAAAACCCTTTTTCGTGAATCTATATAGGCCTAATTGACATGTTTGGTGCAAATTTGTTCGAAATCGATGTAATAGTTTTCGCTCTAGCTGTATACATACAGACAGACATTTTGTAAAACCCACTTTTTTGGACTCAAGGGGTTCCAAAACGGATATTTTCACAAAAATCTCAACATCGATTTTTTTGCGATCACTATACTTTCTCTATACTATAGGGTAGTATAGTGAGAAATTATAAAGAAATTTTTCTGATGGTCGGAGTATCAGCCATATTAACAAAGTGAGTGCAAGGTGGGTGTCACGAAACCTTTCTTCGTTTCAAAAACGTGCTCAAGTGAACACTGTTGTCGCGATTTTTAACTCTGAGCATGACCAGAAGGCCATATTGACCGAACAGTCACTGGGTACGAGACTTGGGTTCACTACTACGACCCTGAGAGAAAGCGAAAATGGCGGTCCTGCTCCAATCAAGTTCAAAACTGCAAGATAAGTTGGAAAAGTGTTACAGCAACCATTTTTTTGGGATTTCAAAGGAATAATAATGATTGATTATAAAGAAAGAATTCTACAATTACAGGTACATATTATGATAATGTTCTGTGCTTTTGAACACGACAATGCGCCCGTTCACAGGTCACAATCAGCAATGGCCGCCCTGACCAAATACGATTTTATAGAAACTAGTTACCCGCCGTACAGCCCCGACCTCACCTCCAGTGACTAGTTGTTCCCAAACTTGAAGCGAGACCTCCGTGGACTAGGAAGCATTAAAAAACGCTGTGGAGACTCATTTTGAGGACGAAAAGGAAAGGTACTTTAGAAGGGGGAATTGAATTACTTTATGAAAGTATTTCATTCGTCTTAAGAGAGAATGTATTAAAAAATAATGTCCAATGAACATTAAAAAAAATTATTAATCAGAACAGGATCTTTTGGACCTCCCCTCGTACTAGTATGTCAACTCTCCAATTCGGTTGAATACCCTCAACAGCCGTACAAGTGCCATGGCTATGCACCAATAATGTATGTCTACGAATACGGACAAAATGAGATTGGAGTCGCGTAATACATTGTAGGATGTTGTAACACGGAATTGCAGCAAGGGTATGTAGGCGACATTTGTTGCGGATGTGGGATAACTTTAGGTGTAAAATGGCCAAGAGTTCAAATTGAAGATGGAATTGTAAAAGTAGTTCAAGGAAGTAAGGTATTTATGTAAATATATCCAGTCCAGTAAGGCAAAAAACAAAAATAAATCATGAAAAAGTAGTTTCTTGCACATTTCCCGAAGATATATTTCAAACGATCTTGGAGACAACTAACTTGCGACAAATTTAGTAAATTAAAAATTATGAATAACTTGCTTAATAGATTTTAAAATACACTAATCAAAAATACAGTTTGGTACTAAGTACATGTTCTTTAGTTCTGTTTTTGGAAGCACATAACAGAAAATTATAACCCAAAAAGTTATAAGTTAAGAAAAAATGTTATCTGTGCCATACGGATACACAAAACTATTAAATATGTACGCTACAAATCATGTACACACAAAAAACCAAAAGTAATAATCATGAACTATTAGGAACAGGTATTATGATTAAGCAGCAATGAAACTACAAAATATGATTGAAAATAATTGTTAAAAATACAATTTGCATTGAAAAAGATGAGTTCAGTTTGGATTTACTGTTCAATAACAGAAATTAAAACGGGAACATTTATCATTTCACACAAATAAAGTTCGACTGTAGAAAAACTGTTGTTTAATCAAGGAAACAGTTCTGAGAAAAACATTTCCCAAATTGACAACTTGAGACCAACAGCGAACAGAGCGATCGATTTAAAAACGAGGTTAACGACTGTCCTGGCCCGCAGGATCGGTTTAACAGTATTAAGACTCTTCCAGTCTAAGGAGCTTCGGAGTTGACTGCATACGCTACGGTTAAATAATGATTGGAATAAAATGGCTTGGGCGAGAGGAGGGGAAGAAAAAAAAAGGGTGAAATAGAGACGTCGAAATCCAGCCCTTGCTAATCCATACTTGATGGATTGCTTAACAAACAACCTGAGTTCAATCTTACTTCCTTCAAGTGGATCTTGCAAAAGATTTAAAACAATATTTGCATAACGAAATAACAGAAGAGAAGGGGAGGAAAAGTTTTGCAGAGATTCAAAGTTTATCTACTTGGTTCGGGCTAAGCGACCACTGAGACGATGTTTAGGTTTAAATTAAGTTTATTCACCGCCGAGGGAAGGAATTATGCGCTTAAGTTTTATGTGAAGAGATAAGGGCGAGTTGTTTCTTGTGAAATTTAATTTCATATTTCAACAATCTCGTATACTATATATTATTATAAATATATAAAGTTTTCTATATGCGTTTATAACTCTTTTACTCAAACAGTTAACTCTTTTACTCAAACAGTTGGCGGAATATTTTTAAACACAAGAATAAATATACGTTTTAAGTACTTTTAATATTTTCTCGTACTTATTTTGTACTTGGTCTTACTTTCAATTTTTTACTAGAGAGATCCATGCTTCAGCACTAGAGACAGATTCACACTTTGTTTCCATCCAAGCCAACGTTTCCAAAAATGTACCTTCCCTCATCAACGTCTATCGAATACTCAAACTAAAATCGTTAAATGAAAAAGAACTATTTTTAATCCAACATTTAATTATGTTGTTATGGCTGTTAATTCTTAAATTATCCATTTAGTTATACAGGGTGTTCCCAAATTATGTTTCCAGACTTCCACAAATTGTTCCTTTGGTCAAAACAAGAACAAAACTTCCAATAAACATAGGTCCTAAAACGCTTAGTTTCCTAGATATCCGCCATTTTGTTTTTTGTACAAAATAATTCATATCTAGAGAACGGTTTGACTGATTGAGTTCAACCTTGGCATGAAGTTTAACCTGACCATGAAATATCTCAAGAAAAATAAACGATTAAATCCAATCATGAGTTTCAAAATGGCGGCTGTTTGAAAATTTCAAACCTAAATTACTCAAAAACCGTACATTTTAACGAAAAATGTCAAGATACCTTTGTTGTAGCCCTTTTGATTCCCTATCGGAGAGTGTAACTTTCAAAACAATCGGATGAAGGATAACAGTTAAGTTATGTATACTAATTGGTTTGTTCAACCCGGCATCCTATATCAACACAGTAAATACTACAATATTGTATGGACATTTGTTGCCATTACCTTTTGCGTCGTTCGATTTTCATTTTTTAAAAAACATTCTACGCAGTTTTTAAAGCACAAAACGAAAATGTACAGGTTTATATTGATTGGTTGAGAAATCTGGAAGATATGTTAAAAAAATACCAAAAAATACCAAAAAACGAAAATTTGTGAATTTTTAATCAACGATAACTTTTGAATGCGTCGTCCGATTTTCATTTTCAAAAAAGCAGTCGACGCAGTTTTTCAAGCACAAAAAATGTATACATGGTTTTATTATGATTTTTTCGCACGCTTTAAAGTTATTTTTAAAAAACATAAAAATTCCAAAAAAAATGTAGGTTATTTTTTTAAATTTCTTCGGATTGGCTCGATGGATTAACTCGCAAATCTAATCAGATCTAAGTTTTGATGCACCCTTTCGAATGACATGTCGTAGAATTCAATCGGTTGATTCGTTTTTGAGAAACTGTACGACAAAAATTTATTTACACACATACATCCACACACACACACACACACACACACACACACGGTCGGACATCTCGGCGGGAATAGTCAGAATGGCTTCCTGGGACCTCAAAACGTGGAGATTTAATGAAAACTCGACTTTCGAAAATCGGACCGAAATCAATAACTTCCCTTTATTGGTAGCGGGAAGTTAAAAATCGATCAGCAGCTGAATCGCTGACATGAATTGAGTGCATTTCCAAAATTAAGTGTATATTTATGTTTTAAGGTTTCAACCAACTTTTTAAGAAATTAGTCTGCTTACGAAGGCGATGAATAGATGCCTAAGTGTACGAAATATATTAAAAGAATTCGATTGCAGCTCAGCCACCAGCCCCGACAAACGCGCTGCTTCGTTCCGCTAGCATTGAAAAAACATGTTTTGCAAATTTGCTCCTCGTCCTTGCGGCCTCGGATTACAGACTACTTCGCATAGCTCGAGTTTACTCGGCCATCGGGCTCGTATAAGAAGCTGCCCTCGCGTAGGTTTGAACTGGGTACTTTCGTGGTATTTACTTATGACCGATTTTGGGGGAACCAGATTTGCCATAAGGTCGTGCAAAAAGCAAAATATGCCGACTAATCTCCTATACTTATTTTGTTTAGATAATAAAGTTTCTAGTACAAAAAGGCTTTAAAAAAATACTTCCAGTCAAAAAACAAGCTTCCAGTTGTTGTCGTTTTTGGCTAACGAAGTCGTCTGAGCCACTTGGATAACCAACATGTATACTAAATTCGGACCAAATCTGACGTAAAACACGGCCTTTAGAGTGCGAACACAAATATACATCTACCGTACAGTTTTTAATGACACCACAAAACGTGTTCTGGGGAACATGATCAGTGCTCATCGACCACTCCCGATCTTAGGTGTCACCATAAGAGTCACTGATTTCATCTTTTCTATTGAGATTGCCTAATAATTTCTCGATTCCTTATCTGCGCCCGTTTGATCTGCTAGACTGACCTTATGGGAAATCCGGGCCTTTTCCACACATGTGCGCTCGCTCTAAGAGAGATACAGTAATTAACGTTGCAAATATTTTAAGTAGAATGTATTACTTATATATAAACAGAAATAATTTACTGTTACAAACAAAATAAAAACCATTACCTACACGATTTAATTTAACTTTTTGTACCGACTCCATTTTAACATGTATGTCTGGGAAGAGCATTGGAAATTTGAATATTTATTTTATTTGTTGTTCCGGCGTTTCATAAACCATAACAATTCTATACTATGCACTTTTTACAGTTTCATGATATTATTAAAGGTTCGTTCGACGAATCCAATTTTTACAACACACATGTAAAAACGTGTATCACTCCTACAAGACAGGACCACAGACATATAGGCATACCTCCACCGTTTCAACTTTGCTATTGTACATGGAATGTGGACATGCTGCAGAAAACTTAGAACACATCATTTTTGGTGTGTGTATAAGTGACAACCATTTTAGGAAAACTGAAGAAAGAACTTAAGAAATTGAATAGTAACCCACCAACAATGCTAACACACTGATTCCCCGGTGTTATAAACACTTGCTGCTCAAATAAACAAGATTCATTGTGCAATCTACTTCGACTGTTGCTGAACGCATGTACTAAGAAGTAAGTATCAAATTATTCATAAATTATCAGATTTTATGAAAAAATATTAGTTGAATTAAGTTTCTTTGAAGTCTAAATCATTCAATTCAGGGTAGCCTAAACTGAAATTGTACTGACTTATGAAGCTAAACACTTAATCAGCAGTTTGACTATTAATACTCACGATAATCAGCTGTGATAAATAAGTTTTTAAGATCAGCTATATGTAATATCTTAAAAGTACATGAACTATGGTTTTGGAAGCTTCCTTCTGTTTTCGGAAGCTGTGGGAAAGTTTCATCTGTGGGAACTTCAGAAAACTTACGGAAAAGTTTTCTAAAACTCCAAAAATCATTGAATTCGTCCCGGCAGAACTTACCAATTTTGGGTTCTTAGAACATACAACCCTGCCTAGTTTACATATTAATATAAATTATTCTCACTTACAAAGCTTGCTAATATTTCCGAGAGGAATGTTGAATTTTTTTAACATTTATTGGTTATAGTATTTTATAATGGAAGGGAAATATAACTAAAGGAAATAGGTTGGAACTCGACTTGAACCTGGGACCTCCCTAACTACACTTTTCACTAACAAACGAAATGAGCTTTAATCAGTTGTACGTCGCTGCTCCCAATCCCATCCAATGACCTTTACAAACCCTTTCCTTCCTTTGTAATTGCTGAATAAAAACTCGTCTATTCTCTCGTCATTTGTACCCTACAAGGCGCCGCGACCACTTTAAGCTTCTGTCGCCTAAAACGAATACCAATTGTTAATGTCTGACTTTTACTAGTAAATAACACAAGTTTCACACGTTTCTTTGGTTTACAGAGACCTAGATAACTTTGTGTATTGTTAGGATCGTTCTCGTCATATTGATTTCATCATACCTCTAAAATAACGTCTTATTGAGTTATTATTTTTACTTTAAGCTGTGGTAATTCCAAGTAACGAAGCCATTTCCTTTTCATCTTTTGAACGAGAAAGGACTGAATTTACAACTATCCACAACAGTCCGTGCTCATGTTGTATTCGGTTAGAGGTTTTATTTTAGAAATATCTAAAAAAAAGTCAAATCCTAAGCAATGATTATTCAATCATCACGATTATCCACGTCTATCTTCAAAAGAATTTCAAATATACATTTTTCAGTTTTTGTTTATAGGTTATTGTCACCTTATAGCCTACATTCTATCCGAAAAACAAAATTATGTAAGATAGAACTTATTATATACGAGCCTAGTACTTTTTTCACTTCTAACAACAATTAAGAAGTAAGACGTTCCAAAATTCGAATTAAACTTTAAAATAATCTTAGATAGCAAACGGAAGTTATTCTAAGGGATCTACTTACTCATCCTATAGTTTGTAAGTTTACCTAAATAATTGTTAGTCGAATCATCAGTTGGATTTTAGATATAAAATAATACATCTATAAAATAAAATATGTGTCAGTCAGATCTTGTATCAGATAAGTCGAAAAGGTTTATGCCAACATTAGTCACAGCGAAAAGACCATATACCTCAAAAGTGCATTGCCGTACTGAAAAGTCTGTAAATTAACAGACAACACTATTGAAGCGCATTAAGTAATAACAAGTAACATGAAGTGTTACCAAGTCAACGGCAAGGGGAAAGGAAGACGTCTATTCTCTGAGGAATAGCCTTTCTGGGTTTCAATACCGGACGGTTTCTTTGTATATAAAACTAACGACAATTTTATTATTCCAGTTAGTTCACGTAGAGAATCTTTTTTTCTCTGCATCAGTGGCCGAAAATTTCCATTTTGCTCTTTAGATTTTCTATTTCCAATTTTGTGTCGTTTCTGTCCAGATCTCTTTCTTGAGAGAGCAATAGAATATTTATCAAAGTGAAGGGTGGAAGGCAGCAATTTGGCTAGTCGTTGAGCCAATTACCTCGCGAGCAGATCAATGTCTTGTTAAGTTTGTAGCAATCGGATGGTGGTACTTATGCTCCACTCCCTTGCGCAATACCTTCCCCTATTCTGCGCATCTATGTACACACGGAATGTCGTGAATTATACGAAACGTAAGCTTATTAGGTTCAAGATAAATTATCTCATACATACACATCTAAAAGTAAACACCTACAAAGCCGGAGTCGAACATCATCTTTAACAAGCACAAATAAGGAAGTTGCGCTTCACACTACAAGAAGTAAACTTAAACCTCAAAGTTGGAAACAAACAGCTATTTATCACGGCATGGCGCGGCACCCAGATGTTACACTGCGATAGTTATGTACAAACTTCACTGCAGTGTTTACATTACAGAAGCGACGACAGTTGGAACTATAACAGGAGGCGAATCAGCTGTTTATACAACAATGTGGCAGTCAATTGGTCATCTGGTAATTGTTTCGGGGTCTACTACCATTAAATGTTTTTTAATAATAATAGCTTTATTCCCGTTAAACATGCAATAAGCAACAGTCATATTGGAAAAGAGAACATTAACATACATCATATCACACTACAAGTACATATATCAATTAAATCACAATCAAATTAATGAATTCCTCTACAGAGTAGAAAGCTTTTTGCTTGTACCATTTTTTAATTACATTTTTGAACGTTTTTTAGTCTTGTTTGCATGAAGGTACAGGAAACTTCCATAGGACGTCAAGTCCCCACCACCAACCAAAAAGTTAAATTCTTGATTAAATCAAAATTGCAGCTCATATCAATGAATCTTAAATAGCCCAGGTATATGTTAAAACTACCAGTAATTTGCAATATGGCTGATTTTTTTTTTATAAGTACCTTAAAGTATGTACATTAACATAAAAAAATGTTTACCAGTCTATCGATTTCCCAAAGTCGAAAAAAATATCGATTATCATTTTTTTTCGATTATCCTTAATATTTCGAGCTATGATGAAGATAGAGGAAAATAAAAAATACCACCGTGTAGGGAAGGTATTTTTCAATAATAAATGTCATATGTATTTATTTCCTCCGAGCAATGGTTTGTCTGGAAAAAATTCGATAATGCAGGTATGTATTTTGCAGCAGGGGAAATCACTAAAAGGGGACATCTTATTCATATATGAAGCGTTGGGTCATTCTAAATTGGCCGAATTTTAATATATCGAATTGAAACTTGACATAGGCCTAGGACTCATAGGAGTTAAAATATATATTTTAAACATTTATGCTGAGTCTCAGCTTGTTATATTGAAAATGACCCGATCTAGAGCAACTTGACTCATCAATGGGTTTCTCGATTTTAGGAGTACCGGATCCACGAACTAATTTTAATCGGCTCCAGTTTAGAGAATTTTCAAAATATCAACCTGAAAGTTTTTTTACAAGTTAAATATATATATTCAAACAAGTTCAAGGAGTATAAACCCTTTTCATTATTTACTTTTAAAAGCACAAGTAAATTAAAAAGTATAATTTTAGACCTTTTTAGATTTTTCATCAAAACGCTTGAGTTGATCAGCTGCAGATTAGTCATTTTTGAAAATATAGTTTTTAAAATAAGTATAGAAAAAAACAATTGTATTTGTAACTTCTGTACCAATTTTTAAATCAATATGTTTAAAAATGTCGAAAATGGAGTCGTTGAATCCAAAAGTGTTATAGTTAAAACGAGATAGGTAAAACAGAAGACTATTTTCAAGCGCCTCGTTTTTAAAAATAACAAGAAAAAATCGTTCATACTTACTAAGAATATTTATAATGGTGTACTCAACTTGTAAAACAAATTTAATGTTGATATTCCAAAAATTGACGAAACTGGAATAGATTGAAATTAGTTCGTGGGTCCGGTACTCCTAAAATCGATAATCGAAATCGACTCCTAGATCGGGTAATTTTCAAGGTAACAAGCTGAGACTCAGCATAAATGTTTAATATATA
>JAGFPH010000855.1:358588-374004 GCA_018207615.1 Philaenus spumarius
ATTTTCAAGGTAACAAGCTGAGACTCAGCATAAATGTTTAATATATACATTTTAACTCCTACGTCAAGTTTCAATTCGATATATTAAAATTTGGCCAATTTAGAATGATCCAACGCTTTACATATAAATAAGATGTCCCCTTTTAGTGATTTCCCTTGCTGCAAAATACATACCTGCATTATAGAATTTTTTCCAGACAAACCATTGTTCGGACGAAATAAATACATATGACATTTTTTGTTGAAAAATACCTCCCCTACACGGTGGTATTTTTTTATTTTTCTCTATCTTCATCCCAGCTCGAAATATTAAGGATAATCGAAAAAAAAATGATATCGATTTTTTTCGACTTTGGGAAATCGATAGACTGGTAAACTTTTTTATGTTAATCTACATACTTGAATGTACTTATAAAAAAAATCAGCCGTATTGTAAATTACTGGAACTTTTGGTCTAAAATTACCTCTACCGACTGGCCTAAAACGTTATTCCTCTAGTTCATCATTTAATGAAGACGGGGGAGCAGCGTATAGACCGTAACTAGCTACAAACTTGTGTTGGAGGTGGTTTCAACACTAGCAGACTTAACGACTGCCTTTAATCTCTCACCAACTCTGCTTCCTGAAACATAAACATCAACTTTGTAGGTCATAATATAGCAGGTTTGGTTTAGTCCTGAGTCAAACTAAATATATAATTACCAGTGGTGTCATGGTACCAAACATAGTTTTTTACCGGGAGGGGGTGAACATTCTATAGGTGGTAAAATTACATTCTGACACCGGCACTGGTTTTGAGAGATTTTTATATTTTGTATTTTATATACTTATTTAAGCAATATATACCAGGTGCATCCAGTATTATATAAAATAGCTCTATAGAACGATTATTCTCCAGTCAAAACGTGCCAGAACACAGTAAGTAAACGATCGTTCGTTAGTTGCAAATTCAATGCGCGCGCACTTCCTACCAGTCAGTGTCAAATTCTGCACGAGTTGTATGTCATGCCTATAGTTTTTATTGTTCTTTAGTGGGTGAAACTCTGTAGTTCTCAGTTTCTTTTTTTTTTAAATATTTTATTGTTGTATCTTTGTTGTTTTACCTTAACAGTTTAATTTATGAAGTTACATAAATTCAATGTCTAGTTAAGTATCTGCATTGAAATAAATATATCAATTTGCGACAATTAGACGAAACTTTTATTTATTTATTTTAAATATACTTAGACTTTTGAATGTGTGTACATTAAAATGGAAAGTAAGCAATATAGTATAAAACATCAATTTAACTTTATTTTAATCCACTTTACAAAACTTTTCTTCTTAATAGTCCATAAATTGCATACGTTATTATGATGTACACTCGTAATGTTAATATAAAGAGTAACAATCGCGTGAATATTGGGACACTCTCTGTTCGTGCCATATTCTATTTCAAAAAATTATACTAATAATTATATACAAATATACTGACAGTAGGCCTACTCAGAAACTTGAAACTAATTTATCGAAATTAAAATTATAATAAGTAAAAAAATAACTAATAACAAAATATTCCTACATTAAAAATACATTACATATTATAATCCTAAAACATAAATTTAAAAAATATATGTCAAGTGTTGTGTATGTATAAGTGTTTGAGTGGACATAGATAGCTGGCCTGATGATGCTGCCTGTGGCAGTGAAACATGTAGCCACATAAAAGGTAAAGTAACACTAGAGGCTACATTTGACAACAAATAAATAATATATATAAAATATATGTACTTCTAAGGCTATCAACAATAAATATAAATTTAGTTCATTCGTTATTATACAATTTCAATTATATTGTTAAAATTTGTATTTTTGTCTAGTAGCTTATAATACAGACTTTTCCTTTTTGTATTTTCAAATGCCAAGAAATATACTACAGTATTAAACTTCTTAAATTAAACGCCTCGAAGCGGTTGATTAAAGCTTCCGAATCCGCCCTATTACAAAACTTTAAAAGTTCTGTAATTTAATACCTCCGGGCTAATATTAAACTGAGCAAGCCTGAAAGTATTTGAAACTTTTTACAGCTTCATAAAAATACAGCATTGTTTGGCAAAAGAGAGAAAAGGCGAGTTTAATCTGTTTTCGTTTAGGTGTTGGTAAAACGAAAGTAAAGTACAGTTAGAACTCCAGTTATCCTAATCACGGACCCCGTGCGGATAAGCAATTTTCCCCGAAAAAAGGACCTATTTTAACCTTTTCGGGATTGGCTTCGCGTTTACGCGACTGGAGTAAACTATCCGCACATACTACGGTCGCGTATACACGTTTTATAACTTTAACGTTTGAGTACTATCATCGCGTTAACACGTTCACTGCTGAGGACGCACATGTGAGCTCGACACTGAACACTATGAAAAGCGACCGACGGACAGTGCATTGCGTGCTTCGAACGCCTACCCCCGTATTGTGGGAGTATTTTCGATACACAATGCATTGCGTGCTTCGCACGCCAACCCCGTATTGGGAGTGTTTTCGATACAAAATGCATTGCGTGCTTCGCACGCCAACCCCAGTATTGGGACTGTTTTCAGTACACAGTGCATTGCGTGCTTTGCACGCCAACCCCCGTATTGGGACTGTTTTCAGTACACAGTGCATTGCGTGCTTGGCACTCCAACCCCCGTATTGAGGGTATTTTAAATACACAATTCATTGCGTGCTTCACACGCCAACCACCATATTGGGAGAACCAGAGCGTTGAGTGCGTCTCACGCCAATTTTAAGCCTATGTGCAATAGCGCGCGTAAACAGAATCATTATTTTGCAAATCGCAGTACTTTCCCGTCTTAATTTTTTTTTCTGAAATTCTGAAAGCGATTCGGATGATTGGAGTTTTACTGTATAACTGACGGTTTAGTCATCAAATGGGACATGAGCTGAAGGGTTTTACGGAATAAATCTGATGTCCTACAATAGGATTAGGTAAAATCCAAGGTTCAGTGACCGTACAATACAAGAGAGATTACATAAAAGGCGCAACCATATTTTGCCAGTGCAACAGAATGTCTATAGAAACATTTGATATCTATTAGGACTTGGCTTCTGATAGTCCAGCTACAATAAATTAGGAAAGTCGGATACCGGTAGCTCCATTTTTTAGTAAGAATTAAGTTATCGGCTATCGACTTGCAACTTTCCAGCGTTGGGGATATATTGTAGTCTCTCAATATTCTGCCCGGAATGCCATATTTTAAAATGGTGGAAGCAGAAATGCATGATTATAAAACTATATTCATATCGCCGTTTTATATAATTTAAAATGAGTTATTAAAAAATCTAACGATCGGACCCGTGGGGACCGAAGATAACGTTAAAATGACACATAGTAGGAAAAATACTCAATTATGTCAAATCTACAGCATGTATTTTTAATTTTTGTTATAACTTCCTGATATTTGTAATTCAGATTTTTCAAATATTTTTTGAAATGTAGTGGTCACCGAAATATTAATATTTAAAATCGATCAAGTGCGCGTCGGCCTCACCAAAGTAGAGTTCTGGACAAAGTGCTTGAGGTTTACGAATATTAAAATCGTGCCAATATAAGTTGTGATAGCTAAACAGGGAGTAATATACTTTATTATAATAACACCACTGGACTCTTCACGTCTCGCACTTCGGCCTCGGAGACTACAGCGCAAGTTTACTGAAAAAAATATAAGCTACACATATAAAATAAAATTATTTAGCAGAAGTATTCGCTAATAACACTCTAATAGTATATTAAGTTAAAACCTGGTAATAAGGTGTTTCCGTGCGAATTACGTACGATATTTTGTCATTAATAATAATATATTATGCTTTATTTTCACTTCTTCAAAGTTACAACTACGTTTCATAACATATAGTCTAGCATGGCTTGCAGCCGTCGGCTAGGTTGGCAACAACTAACTATCATTTAATAGAAACAGAAGTAAAAACTTACTCTAACTTAGAAAATCGATATTTTTCATTATACTACACCGAAAAAGTTACATACTTTTAATCAAAACATCTTTTTACATAAAAAAAACTATTACAACTTGTTTGATTTTTCAGTTATATTTCCACTGACAAAATCAATCAGCTGTTTACATAAAACTGATATGTTTATTCTTATTTGTAAAATCAGCTGGTGCATCATAAAATCAGCCGGAGCACTGTAAAATCAGCAGGTGCTCCGTAAAATTTACTGCACGGAAAATAATAACTTACTTGTCTACGAACAGGTATGGAAAACAGCTGTCTTCTGTGCAGTATAATAAAAAATATTTAACTATACCAAATTTATTAAATTTAAAAAATATATGTGAAATTTAAATTTTCCGAAAACTGTAGGCCTATATGGGATTTATAAAGGAAATTGATTAGTTATCGCCACTTACAGATCAAGTTGCATATAAATTATATGCTTTCCGCACTTTTGTGTATAAGGATGCAAATTCTAATACATAGTAGGCCTAGCAACAATATTATGTTGGCGGTATTTTGTGTAAAGATACGTAGCCCTACTGCTTTTTAAGTTTACTTTCAAGTTCAGATTTTTACTATGCTCCAGCGCAACGAATGGCAAGGGCTACAAAAACTATTAAAAAAATATAAATAAAAAACAGAACAAAGTTTCTCATAAAAAACGTTTAATAATTCAAACGCGTTTCGATGACCAGGTCATCATCATCAGTAATGGTTACAAACTTATAACTAATTTGGTAACATGGTTCTTAACTATATATAGGCAGAGTCTTAGTAGGGGGGGGGGGGGGGTCTAAACATGTAACGACCAATGGGAGATCAGTAACATAATGATTGTAATGGGGATAGTGACTAAAGGGGAAAAAACATGAATATAAATAAAATGATAACAAAATAACATATATATAAGTTAGAATCATACATAATATAGATACACTCATAAACTGTATATGTGAACATGTAGGATATATAATTTAAATGCTGATAAGAGAAAATATTACATCAATCAAAATACGTACATATGAACCACAAAGAATAAGTAGATTCTAAGTCAAATATTTTTATGAGAAACTGTGTTCTGTTTTTTATTTATATAGTGTTATTTCTCATAAGTCCAGTTCGAGTTTAAATTTTATTTTAAAAAATTTTCAAAATGAGAAAATAAATTATTACTTGTGTACTTATGCGACGAAATTGAAGTATGTAACTTAAATCCTAAGACGATATGTATTATTAAAATATTATCACAATAAATATCCTTCTCTGTGTTGTAATAAGAAATTTCGGTACTTTTTGTCGAAAAGAATTAAGATCCTTTTGAAAGATTTAAGTGCTATGTAATTTCTAAAAGTTGTGTTTGGATTTTTTGCAGTTATTTACACCGAGTACGTCTTTTATTATAATTTATACGAAATACATTTTGTCGATATTAGTGGTTTTGTCAATATAATCCTCATTAGAGTGTTTAAAACATACATCAACATACGATAAATAGGTTTTAGTCTGATAATAATAAATGCATAATCCATTTTCTGATAATAAAATATATTCATCTAAAATCAATTTATACAAGTATTAATTAATACAATAAAGTTTAGTAAAATGCTGAATACTATTTAAGGTGACGGTATGGTTACCAGAATAGTTGTGCGTTTTAGGGCTATTGTTAAACATTGTTATGACGGCAGAGACGTGTCACCCCTCAATAATTTGAAATCTTTAAAATTGGATATTTGAGAACCTACTTCAAACTGTGAACATTTTACTCAAAGAATTACAAAAATGTCTAACCAATACATTTTAAGATAAGAATTTGGGATTTATTGACACAATGTTGTGTTCAACAAAGAAAATTATTGTTGTCAAGGGTCAACATTCGCAACACTTAAGTGAAAGAGTTTAACCCCAAAAAAGTTGGGAAAATTTAAATGATTATAAGGATGCAAATTGTATTTAAATGTATTTCTCCTGGCGTTATAATACATAGTAGCAACAATATTATGTTGGTCGTATTTTGTGTGAAGTTACGTACTGTTTTTTAAGTTTAGTTTCAAGTTCAGATTTTTACTAAGCTCTAGGGCAACGAAGGTCAAGGGATACAACAAACTAAAAAGAAAAAATGTTCAAAATGACAAATTAAATTATTACTTGTGTTGTGAACTTATGCGACGAAATTGAAGTAGGCCTATGTAACTTAAATCCTAAGACGATATGTATTATTAAAATATTATCACAATAAATATCCTTCTCTGTGTTGTAATAAGAAATTTCGGTACTTTTTGTCGAAAAGAATTAAGATCCTTTTGAAAGATTTAAGTGCTATGTAATTTCTAAAAGTTGTGTTTGGATTTTTTGCAGTTATTTACACTGAGTACGTTTTTTATTATAATTTATACGAAATACATTTTGTCGATATTAGTGGTTTTGTCAATATAATCCTCATTAGAGTGTTTAAAACATACATCAACATACGATAAATAGGTTTTAGTCTGATAATAATAAATGCATAATCCATTTTCTGATAATAAAATATACTCATCTAAAATCAATTTATACAAGTATTAATTAAGGGTCGGCTCTAGCTGTCGGCCATGTTGGCTGACACTCCATAAGACCAATGTTAAATTAAAATCCAAATGTTTCCTTTATTTTTGATCGGAAAATTATAAACGATATGTCATTTTAAAGCTGTGGTCAATATGCATGCAAATGGCTTTTTAAAAATTAAGAAAAATATTTTGTTTAATATTTGTTAACAATTTAAAACATTGATTTTTAATATTTTTTTAAGTTGTCACTATTAATTATAGCGAAAAACTACCAAGCCATTCGCATGAAGAATTTCGTTCTCAAGATTTTGATATTTTTTTTAAAACGCTATTTGAAAAATTGCGGGTTTTAAATGGATTTAGGCTGAGCAATGTCCGTGTCACCTACCGCCGCTATAAGGTGATTTTAAATATTTTTTACGTTGTAACTATTAATTATAGCGAAAAATAACCAAGCCATTCAGATGAAGAATTTTGTCCCCAATAGTTTGGTATTTTTAAAAAACGCTATTTGAATAATTGCGGGTTTTAAATGGATTTAGGATGAGCAATGTCCGCGTAACCTACCGCCGCTATAGGGAGCGCAGGTTGCTTTCTGTTTTACTAGAGCCGACCCTTAATACAATAAAGTTTAGTAAAATGCTGAATACTATTTAAGGTGACGGTATGGTTACCAGAGTAGTTGTGCGTTTTAGGGCTATTGTTAAACATTGTTATGAAGGCAGGGACGTCGCCGTGGCAGAGACGTGTCACCCCTCAATAATTTGAAAACCTTAAAGTTGGAAATTTGAGAACCTAATTCAAACTGCGAACATTTTACTCAAAGAGTTACAAAAATGTCTAACCAATGGCCTACATTTTAAGATAGGAATTTGGGATTTATTGACACAATGTTGTGTTAGAATAGAAAAGAAATTTATTGTTGTCAAGTGTCAACATTCGCAACACTTAAGTGAAAGAGTTTAACTCCAAAAGAGTTGGGAAAATTTAAATACTTCTGTAGCAAAAATATAAATACATCGTAATTTTTTCAACTAATATTCCGGGAAATTTCATTCCAACTATTGTTGCTGTGGCAGCTCTGGCTGTAAGTGACAAAATGTCTACTCATCATTTCCATTATAAAATGGTGTTTTACTATTTCCTTTTTATAAATTCAGTAGTGTGATAAAAATGTCAAAATTTTGCAATTATTGTACGGTTGTTATACTCAAAATAGTTACTAAAATATAAGATCAATTTGGGTCTAGTAAGTTGGGAAATCCGGTCGAAATTGTTTGGGAAATTTTGGATTTTGCCCCCCCCCCCCTCAATAATTTGTTGCAACGTCTGAGGGGCGAAGACAATTTAGTGACGCCTCTGACTGCCAAAACAATACGCCAGAAGAGCGACTAGATTAAAAACTAGTACCATTTAAATTGAATCCTGTGGGAAAGTCTATCTTGAATAACTAAATAAAAAATGTGTAGTTTGTTTACTAATCTAACTGCTATTCTAATCATACCCTACTTAACTTTTTTTTTTAATGCAGAGATCTTGGGACCACTAATCCATTTAGTACATCCAAGTGCGTCTATAGCTCAGCAAGTCAGAAAAGGGTATCAGCGATTCTTCTTTACACCAAATATGTTGTTTGTACAAGTTTGTGTATAACGTTAATTTTGCTTAGTGATTCGTCTTCTTCCCTCAGTAATGGTTCGTGTTTGGTATTTTGCTATTTAGTCTCTGGTTTCTTTTTTAAAGTGAAAACTTCTGATGGCCCGTTCGGCACTTTTTGCGCTGGTATTCGAATGAAACCTCGCGCACGTACCGTACCTTACCACAATCGAATCTCGATATAAAATAAATGCGTGCTACCAATTAAATGGACATTGTGCTTCCTCATTTTGTAAGTTGTGTTAAAATAGTTTACTTGTTAATACATCTGAAATGGACATTGTGCTTCCTTATTTTGTAAGTTATCTTAAAATAGTTTACTAAGCTATCTCATATAGCGGCTTAAATTAATTTCAGATGCTTCCTCTGCTTACCCCTACCTACAACACATCATTTAAATTAAAGTTAATGTTATCTAAAATGATTTGTTATTCAGTTTTATCAGAAAAACTTCTTTTCTTTTCTAAACTTAGGATACTATTATTTCACTAACCCGGTGAATATTTGCAAATAAAAATAATTTGTGTTGTTATTTTGTAGTTGTGTTTAGTAAAGGGAACACTAGAATAAAATAAATCCGCATTCATGTTTTCTTCCAAGGAGTTTTAAAAGTGAAATCAAATAAAAACTGCGTTAAATGTGAAAGTTTCGCAGTTTTCACTGAAAATACATGTATACAAAAATGGTGGAGGGTATTTTACGAAATTGTGAGCCATCCTGTTTCATTTAAAACAAAATTAAGTACTGTAACTATTATTACATGAAAGCATGAACAGAATTGAACAAGCATTTAAATAATAAAGCACTTTATATTCTCCAAAGGTTGTGGGGAATAACAACTCTAGCTGTTACTGTACACACTATATTTATGTAAGATTCAACAGTTCCCAAACATCAAAGTAAAGTATACATTGCCAGACTGGTGTGATGCCACAAATGTTTCCTTACCAAAAGTAATAATGTTCACAAAAGGAAGTATATTTCATGTCAGAGGGGTGTTGGGCTGTCGGCATTCCTGAAGGACAAAGGGGATGAAGTGGGTGGGGGGACTACGCGTCTGGAATGCAAACCAGCTACGACTGTCGTGACACACTTCAAGTTGTTTTTACCTCTGATAGGAATGACGTTTATTTTGTGTTTATATAAATTATAGGCTATTTACAAATGTGACAACGGATACCACCTTTCTGTCTATTTTAGAAGGGTAATAGACGCCTGCTTTCTGTCACGAAGGTAGGAGAGGAAATGTTAAAACTTGTTTAATGTTATTTTGTATATAGTATTATTGTTTGCATTTATGTTTACTGTTTATATTTTATTATTCTTTTCCCTGACATTTTAAATTTAGAAAAATAAGTAAATCAAGACATTACAATTAATTACAATTAAATCAAATATATCCAAAAATAACTAACTTGATTCTTCAATTTCTAAAACAATCCATCAGCTGATTTTTAACTGTAATAATTAATTGAAAATAAGTATAGTTTTTGTATACTTTAAAGCTCAAGTAGAGAAGTCGTAAAAAAGCACTTGAGTGATTTATTTTATATTACGAGGTGACCCATTACCAATTTTATATCGCCCGTTTGACATTTCGCTCATAAAATCTATTTATTTCTCAGTCACGGCCAAAAGCTTTGTTACATTTTCTTCTAATTTTAAATGAATATTCCTTAAAAAGGCATTTAAAATGAATTGTGTAATTGAGGCATTTTCATTTATTGAGTCTTTTTTACGCAGTAGCAAGGGTAAATGGAAAACAAATTCAGAAATAAAAAAAAATTATCAATTGTATAATAGGTTCTGTGATTGTTTGTAAATTTTCTTATAGAAAACTGAGGGTCTCTAGCTCAAATCTTATAGAACCCTACCTTTTTTTTTACGACATTTGCAATTATTATATTGTTATCGTCAATATTACAAAATGAAATGAGGCGAAAGAGGTTTATTAAAAGACACATTCGTATTCAGCAATTTGCGTTTGATTGGAATGAACGGATGCAAAATAGTTAGCGAATTGATCTGGCAGATCTTGTCAAACGAGGAAATTATACCTTCATCTATCCCAGTTCGATATCTTAATTTGATATTAAATTAATACTATGTCATATGTATTGAGAATCATTCCTATTAGACAAAACCCTTTTTCATAAAAATCTACGATAAAGAGGGGATTTTAGATTTTTTCGCGAGATATAATGTTCGGTAGAACTACTAGTATTACAGATTAGGCAAAATTATACATTGTAATAGTATTGACACAAATATATACGCTTATCTAACCTGTTATAATTAGGCCTATTATGTGTGGACCTAAGCCTTTTTATTTTGCAGCTTTAGGTCTTATGAAAGGAAATAGGAAGGCGGACACTTAGGCCTACTTTAATTTTAAAATAATGTTTATTTTACAGATTCAAAACTACATTCCATTCATTATGGTTTGAAATTAGAAAATATTAGACTTTTTAAATAAAATGATTATTAATAATTATTAAATTTAAACTAATAGGCCTATATAATTATATTCTGAGGAACCTTTAATTTATTTTTGAAATTATAATTACGAAAATCATTAGAACTTCGAATACACATTTCAAGTACCGTAACCCATAAACATTTTTAATTAGCCTATTTGTGCTTACACTTTGTTCAAATTTCCTAAATGAATAAATCAGTTAACAGATAATTTGAAAAGGGACTCTTTCAACATTATGTTTAGCAGGCCGGCTTAGAGCAGTAGATTTATAAACTCTTAAAATGTACAGTTATGAAATTTTCCTATAACAGAACTACATTTATACTTTCCGTTTGCAACAAAGAGAGTAAGGATTTAATGTGAAAATACATGTTCACATAACCTAAAAATTATTCTTCCAGTACCAGAAATTTATAGATTCCACTATTACTCAAACTTGACGCGGCACATATATCTATAATATTGACAGCTGTTGTAGTGACAGCGTTACTGATTAACCTCAATTTCCAATTATAAGTTGTAAGGTTAGTAATTTTAACACATTTTAGTTTCCTTATACGGTTCGTCTTTCTTTTAATCTAGGTTGCGCAGAAACGTGCGCATCATACCTCACCATGTATGATGTCATTGGAAACTGTCAGGACCAGGCTCAGTTAATGTTTTGCGTATATCGTTTTGTTTTATAGCCTTGTCCGATGTTTTCTTAATTAAGCGCCTAGATAAGACAAGTTTGGTTGAAAAGTCGTTAATTCCTCTTTCAACTACAAGTTTCTTGAGATATTCTAACAATTCAATAAATAAAAGGTTATTATGAAATATAAACACGGGACACGGGACGTAAACCAGGAGCTTAAAAGTAAGTTTATTATTAGACTAAAATATAAAAACAAACGAATATAAAATCGTTGAACTTAAAATAAATCCTTATAGCGCGTGGGTCACAGAAAAAACCTCAGTTTTATTCGATCCATTGTTAGTTCTGTCATTCGAGATCTTCACATCCATGGACATGACTAAAAGAAAATGGTTTTTTTCGGAAAAGTTTGCTTCGATTACTTTTTGTTTAGGTTTCTTTGCACATTTTATGAGTTTTTCTTTCCTTTCAATAATAGTCATGGCTCAAACTGTTTCTGACAGTTTTCCCTGTCTGTTCTTGTTTTATCTGTATCTCTCCAAAGTAACCACTCAAATAGTTTCTACCTGAGTAACATTACGTAAAATTAAATTTATTATTATTATTATTTACTATAGCCCTTTAAATATTAGAAGTACATTAAATTAGGAACCAAATTTAAACGGAGTCGATTAACAGAGTTATTTATCTATTTTGTCAAAACCTAAATACATACTAAATATTAAAATAATACGTTTTAGTGTCAATAACTTTTATCTTTTTAGTAGAAAAATAGTCGCGATATATGTTTTTTTTTCTGCGCAAACATTCTTAGATGTTTCGGTTACTTTAGGCAAACTCTTGCTAATACTGCATTAACAACATCGGTTTAACAGGTTATGCTTTATCGCTGACTGCAACAGTTTGTCGACTACTCTAAATAGATTTTAAATCCTTACATTTGAATAATTTTACCATACTGTGGTTCAATTGAGAACAATGCAAACTAGCTCAAAATATGCAGTTTTTGACATTTCCTATTACTTCGGGTTATAGTGTACGACATGCAACAATAATTATTCTTATGCAGCTTTGCGAATAATTAATTACTGAAAAGAAGTTCTTGACTTTCTCACGTTATTGTTGCAGCTCTGCAGTCGTGCTAACTAACAATAAATCGTTCATCTTGCCTTTCTATTTTAATAATACATTGGTACCTCACATAAGTAGTGACATAATAAATGTGCAATCCGCAGTTCTGCTTTTATTTCCTGTTTACTTAATGATAAAGACCATTTTAAGCTAGAGAAAATAAGAAACTATTTTTAACGTACGTATAATATTGTTTAACCTTACAAACTAAGTACAAATTTCACATTAAAAAAAGTCGCACAATTCTTTATAAGTTTTTATTAAGTTTTATAAGTTAATATATAGAGTTTCTTATATTTTGTTTAAGATTTTTCATAGCCTTTAACTGAAGGTCCAGTAATTGCGTTTATAATTTCTTGGTTAAAAAATGGGATAAAAACCATTAAATTCTGTAAAAAGTTATGAACATGCCTGCACCTGCCGATAGATTGGAACTTAATGGCAAAAAAATAAGAAATATAAGTGCAAATACAAAATCAGCTCCCTCGGTTTCTTTTCGTTAAACTATTATAACAACATTGAATGGTCTACTAAACAAACTAATTGGATTTTGACAAAATTCCAACCTTGATATTTTTTGATCAATCAGAAAAAATGCAAGAAGGTCCTTGTCGTTGTCTAGGAATGTTTTGGACGAAGTTGCATAAATATAATTAAAAAATGTGTGTGCGTATTTAAATTTAGGTAATAGGGTAAGTCTAGGATAGATGGCCACCGAGGAGAGATAGCCACATGACCGTAATTCTGTGATTTGGCGAGGAACAGCGCTGCGACTCAGTCAGTGTTTCCAGTGTGCAGTGGTGACGTAGCATAAAAGTTTTCGTAGACATTTTCGGTTTTAGGGAAGATAACAGTTTTGGTGGACCTGTAAAATTATAATACGGCTTAAGGTAAATGTGTTACAGCATTGATTACTTATGTATTTTCGAATTTCGTGGCATAACCTGTTGTGCTATATCTTTACGTGTATTCTTAACCTCAAACTGTTTCCATACGTTCACTTTGGCGGGAACTGCTAAGGTGGCCATCTCTCCTCGACAAAAAGGAGAATTTGTTCGAGGAGAGATGGTCATATCTGGATTTCTTAAGTTCTCTCCTATTTTTTATTTAAACATCAATTTTTTACATTAATATTTCTCACAAATTTGAGCACGAAAGATAGTCACTCCATTTGGTAGCCAGAAAGAAATGAGTTCCCATTAAGTTTTCAAAATGATCCGGCGTAATGATCCTTTACTTACCTAGTCATAGCACGCATTACTTGCAACCCATAGACAGAGCTTTCTTTAAATCTCTCAAATATTGTTTCTATAAAGCTGAGAATAGGTGGCAAAAACAGAACGTCAACCGGGAAGTTTATAGGTTACAGTTTGGACAGCTGCTCAGTGAGGGGTGGGGTAGATTTGCTACTGCTAAAAATGGTATCTCAGGTTTCCGTGCCACTGGTATTTTCCTTTGATCCCAGAAGTGGTACCTGATTACACGTTCATCGAAATAAACTCGCAGGAAACTTTACCAAACTTCAGGCATGAGGCTGAACATAGATCAGAAAATACTTCAGCTGAAAATGTAGATAATAGCGGCGGTTCTACTCCACAAAAAGATAAGCCTATACAGCCAGACAAATCTACAGCTTTTGTCACCTCTAACGCAAAGAGTCATCTAGTAGCAGTGAACAATCAGTTGATGCAGTAGTATTAGATGATGGCTCCGATTCTCTTGAGGATTTTTCAGATCTCGAATTCATCTGTCCTGGTTGCGGAGACAACTACAAGTATACGACGTTTAAGGACGAATGCATCCGATGTAAGAAATGGCTTCATGATAGCTGTTCCACTTATCAAGACATTTGCAACTCATGTGGCTTGGCTGTTACAACAAAGCTGTAGGGAGATAGTTTTCAATCATTTTACAATTTTATTTTGACTCAACACTTTGTTCGGATAAAAAAATTAGTTATAATTATTAATTAATCATTTTAAAGATAATTTTGAGAACTAAGAGTTGTTTTGATTTGTAAATTTGAATTCTTTAACCCAATGACAATAATAAATATTAAAGTAACATATTTTAAATGGAATTTTTTGTTCTTGGATATTTTTGAATTATGTATTATGTATATTTCTTAAATGTTTTTGTTATGAACGTTAATAAACTCAAGAATTCCTTAAACAATTTTTGTTTCTTAAATTTCAGCCTTACTTTATCTTCAAGTCCTGGTGGTCATCTCTCCTAAACACCTTGATCATCTCTCCTCGAAGCTCCGGAGAGATGGCTACTTTCCAATTTTTTCCAAAATGGACTTTTCTTATAAATTTGAAATACAAATACTATAAGTCTTAAAATCTTAAATCTATATTAACAATGCTAACAAATGATATTTTTTTGAAATTTATTACGTAAAAATTAAGTATTTTAGAAAGATAAAGGTTTTACGAAATGGTGGCCATCTCTCCTCAACTTATCCTATGTACACAAATTATGAAAATAAAAGTTGTGTCATATACAATTCAGAATCTTCTTTTCTTGCGCAAATACATGCTTAGTGTATAAATATTTCAGTTTTTTTTTAAGTAGTAAATAAATAAGTGAACGAATAATTATGTTTTTGCAGCTATTTACTTAAAATTCTGGCACCCTATTGCATATTTTAAGCTATTTTTTAATGAGTCTTCTGTCTTTGTTTTTATAAAAAATGTCTGTAACTGTAAGAGTCCTAGTTTTGGTTTGTATATTTATTGTGTATATTCCTTTGCATATGCATGGTAAAAGTTTAAAGACTACTTTATTCTCCTCTTCCTCCAATAACGAGGAATTATTTTTCCTCGTTAGTATGTATTTTGTAGGCTACTTAGTTTTACTGTGCTATTTCACAGTGAAGTTAGGTGGCTGTTCAATGTTTAATGCATTGAACACTGTTTTAATAAAGCCTTTACCATACTTGTCAATAGTAATAGGCATTATTAATAAGAAAT
>JAGFPH010000855.1:374014-384782 GCA_018207615.1 Philaenus spumarius
CCTACTTACAGTATGAACTGTCTCCGTATCCGTTATCCTCATTTAAAGAAAAAGAAGGCGGAAAACATAGAAATCCACCTTGTATGAAACTTTTCCACAAGAAAAAACAAGCCTCCTCAGTTTTGACCAATTTCTGGATGGCGGATTTCTGTTGCACAAAGTCTTGTGGCTCAAGAGTTCATCCTTTTCAATCTGCCAATATTATGTAACGTACGTTATGAAACATTATTCTGGCAAGAGTAGCACAGTTGTGTTTGATGGTTACTCCTCCACACCATAAAGTAACTAAGAAGAGTCCTGAACAAGCCGAAGATTACAAAGTTGGTGAATATAAACTTTGATGAGAAAACAGTAATCACTGCCAAACAGGATGATTTTCTTGTTAACAAAAATAATAAATCCAGATCGATTTCCTTCCTATCAACAGACCATCGCAACCTTGAAGTTGAAACTGAATAAACGCCCAGTCATTCTGACATATTTATCGTTCAAACAGCAGTTGCGAAATACTTGAATAATGGCAAAGTTGTAATGATTGGTGATTGACCTCATAGTCCTCCTCGTGGTTTCAACCTCATCTGAACGATAGATAGTACTGTATTTGTTAACCCTAGAACCGGCAGCTTTAACGATAATGGATTTTTTGGTGTGTGCAAGCATTTATTCAAAAGTTCGCCAAAAATAGTAAATGAACCCCAATCCAAAAGTATTCCATAGCTTTTTTGTAGAAAAGGGTTAAAAAAATTTATATATGCCAGTAAAAAGATGATAGATGTAAAATTTACAAAGTTATTAGCTCAATGAACGAAAAATGTTCAGCTATGAAAAATAAAAGTTCAACTTTAAGTCTACATAAAAAGTAGTAAACATTTTTTTGTCATTTTTTCCATAAATGTAAAAAAGTTTCGTAATTTAGTTCTTAATAGAATTGTATAAAAACATTAAAAACTTTAAAATTTCTTATTTTGAAAACACGAGTTTTTATGTTCCTACTACATGTCTGCTATCAAAAGTATGGCAAGTTAGAAACGTAATTTACTAATATCATAGATGATGAATAATAAATAGATCTTGCATCCATACGGGGGTTGTGTGCCGGAAAAAAGGTTGTCGCGAAAGTAGTACATGATCGCGCCGCGAGGTAGCGCTAGGGAGAAAGCATTGGTAGCATTGGTGTTTCAAACAGCTTCCTTCATTTCCCCAATAGCTAGCGCCAAAAAAGTCGAATTTCCAGTGGAACAAAATATTGCATTGGATCGGAGTTCTATTAGGTTATCCAAATACAATGCTAATGCTTTGCCCAAAAATGAAATATTATTATAACAAAGTGTAGAGAATAAATCAAAGAACTGAACTGTATACTTGTAAATTATCTTTTCATAAAAGTTTTTTCCTTAGAATTATTTGAATAACAAAAGTAAGAAAAAATGTAGGAATCTCTCGCCCGTTCACGCTATACAGGATGCGCGCGTTAACTCCTATGTCTACCCATGTTATAAAAGTCCGTTAGGGTTTAAATTTAAACCTTACACGAGACCGTATTAGCAGTCACTTTCCCACGGTCCTACACAATAAACTGTTCAAATATAGCATATTTGGTTTACAGGGAAAGTTAGCTTGAAGCATTATGTTCACAAAGATACCAAAATATCTCTGAAAAACGATTGAGGCCACACAGATATCACGTGAAATAAATAAAGCTGTTTAATGGTTGGAAAACTGACCAATTGCAAGGGTCTACAAAACCCCTTACAACTTCAGAACTATTTGTCCGATTTTTGATTGGATGAAAGTTTTGGATAGGGGAAATTGTGATGAATCCATCGATTCATAGGTTCAACTAAGAAACCCTATTGGGCGGGCTTTAGAGATTGACGAAAGTTGAGTTATTTCGTTATGTTTTGGATGAATTTTCGGGCGCTAATTTTTTGGATGTAGAAAACTAATAAACTGCAACGATGATTACGTATGTAAATATACGTTTTAGAAAGAAATTGTAAATACAAAAATTAAAGTTTGAAACATTACCTTTCCAATGGTGTTTGTCTTTTTGAGATTGGAAGATTTTTAGTGGGTCAAATATTCAATACAATCACGCGTTACAAATGTGTTGTCATGATCGCACGTTGCCGATTCTAGGGTTAAGACTTAAGACCATAGTAATGTAGAAAGGAAAGCCTATTCGAGCCAGCAATTATAAAGAATAGAAATAAGGGACACTTTATCTGCACGCATTCAGTGGATGCGAAACTACTTCAACGTCCTATCGAAAATGGAAACTTGTCTGTCTAAGTTGTTCAAGAAGTGAGCCACATTGCAAAGTATTGCTTATATATTTAACGACCCAACCTCTTCCCAAGAGGCTGTAGCTAAAGCTAGGAATAAAATGCTTCTGGTATTGTACAGTACAACCCCCATTTAGACAACATGCACCGCTACAACACCTTCACAAAATCTGTTCCCAATAAAAATCAGATATTTTTACACTACCACCAACTGAAGGAGCAGCAAGACAGCATTCCTTTCTTACGTTTCACAAAGTTCAATTTTGGCTGGTAACTGATTTCCTCCGGAACAATAGGGTGTAAACGATCGGCTGATTACAAAGATCATAAGTTAACCGAAGTTGCAATTTATGTCGCATGATTAGAATAATATTTTCCGCTTTCGGAGTTGGTACCTCTGTTATTCTTTATTTCATAACATAAACAATATGAACATTTAAACAACAAGACAAAGAGTAAAACTGTACATATTACAACTTAATTTTATCAAAAATGTCAACATTGAAATAAAAAAATATAATTATTTAATATAAAATATAATTTAAACACTTTTACTGAATTACTAAATTAATTAAAATTAACTCATATAAATTCTTGTAAGCAATAGTAACATTTTTAAATCTGCTAAAATTTAAAGGAATCATGTTCAAGTCTCAAAGAGGCAAATTAATTATTATTTACGATGATTTTATTTCGCCGAGTCGTACTTTATAGTGAGACAAGCTAAATAAACGAAATTATGGATATTTTATTTGGGAAAGTTTATCTATCTATTCTGTCAAAAGTGTACAGTATATCCCAAAATAACGAGATGTTATTGAACTAACGAGTATAAACAGTAATTTCGGTACTTTATACATTTTTGTAATTTAAAAACGTATTGTAAATATACTAAAAAAGAAACTACTACTTTTGAGCATATGTGACTAAATTGGTTAAATGCAGAGTAATGACTTTAATTGAAATTGTAAATACAGAAATTGTACGTCGTAAATATCCTATCGTTCATTTTGTTTCCATTCTAAGAAGTTCTTTTTATACGTTTCCTAATAAGGTTTTGCGTTCAGACAAGGTTGATTCTAAATTGGTTTGAGAATATTGCTCAACCTTTGGTGAGCCTTGAAATAGAGACCGGTCTTCAAAGGATAGTTAGTAATGAAAATTATAAGTGAAAGAGCAGTAGGTAATTTTTGGAGTCAGTTATAGATATCAGTTAGAAATGTTGCCCAAAGGGTTAAAATTAGCGCTGGTATAACTATTTTACTAGTCACTTCTTAAAGGTGTTCATGTAGGTATTTTCAACTTATTTATGAACAGGTAGTACATTAGAAGGTATTTTCAACTTGTTTATGTTCAGTTCAAACTTTAGGAGGCATCTTTAACTTTGATCAGGTTAAATGTTAGGAACTTGTTTATGATCACGTGAAGCTTTAGGATGTACTTTTTAACTATGATCAGATCAAAAGTTAGCAGGTATTTCCTTCTGGTTTATGATCAGGTCAAACATTAGCAGGTACTTTTAATTATGATCAGGACAAATGTTAGCATGCATTTCCAACTTGTTTATGATCAGGTTTAATATTAGGAGGTATTTTACATTTTTATCAGGTCAATCATTAATAGGTATTTTTAACTTTGATAAAATCAAATGTTAGCAACTTGTTTATGATAACGTGAAACTGCAGGATGTATTATTAACTATGATCAGTTAGCAGGTATTTTCATCTGGTTTATGATCAGGTCAAACATTAGGATGTATTATTAACTATGATCAGATCAACAGTTAGCAGGTATTTTCATCTGGTTTATGATCAGGTCTATTATTTCGATTATTTAAAAAAAATTATTCATATGTGGACATTTATATTTAACCAAAAACAATTTTTTAATCCATAAGTTATCAAGTACTTACTGTACACCGTCTGTGATGTGTACATTTCCTTTTATTAAGCGTTTCGGGGCTTATGTCCCATCATCAGATAATCTCACTCATTTTAGGTCGTCAAACCTTAAATGCTAAAAACATGTACCTACATTACATTTCACACACATTCAGAGGCCGCGCACCTCGAGTAGGTACTTGATAACTTATTAATCATATCGTTGACTTGGATACTTATAGCCCACTCGAAAATGAGTTTTAATTTTTTTAATCTAAAAAGTATAAATTCTGAATTGTATTACGCGTTTTATATTATGTGTGATAAACTTCCTAGGCAGATGTACTTTTAATTATATGTACCCTATTGCCACGATTATTTTGACCGTAATAATATTTGACAGATGTGAATTATTTTAATTCCAAGCACAGCAACATAAATTAATCTTCACTTGAGTCTACATTCTCTTTGCCTTATATTCTGAGATTTATCTTCACTAAAATTTTCTCCGTCAAGGCACGTAATATTAGGATGATGCTTTAGTTTTCAACCAGCAATTTTCAGTGTTTTTAATCATATTAAATCTGTTCTTTTCCCAGCAAGCTCAATTAGTTTTCTTTGTTTCACAACTTTTCACACAAAAAAAAAAAAAACTACTTAACATTTCAACTAGTGTAATTTTTCACATCACACTCCACAGAACTCAACCAATATCTGACCTGTTATATTCAGGTTTTCTTGCATATTCACTTATACACAACCAAAATGAATTCAAACATTACTTTTCATTTATATATAAGTAAAGTATAAGTAAACTGCTCCAGATTCCTTTTACTTATCATAAGTTCTAATATTTAAATTCGCCCATTTTGTTGATCTTGCGGTTATCAAAATTTACTTTTAGTTTACAACTAAGTGTTCCAGTAACAACACTTGATTACTTAAAAGGGTAATCATAAATCCAGATTTGCAAAACAATTGCTTCTATTTCCAGTTAGTATTAAACACATCAGATGACTTCAAAGGAATCATAAATAAAGAAACACTTGTTACCATTGTTATAGTTATTTACTTTGGATTCAACATGGGAAACAATGATAGCACAATATAAGTACAGGTAACCAGTAACAATGTCCATTATTAATTGTACAAGCAAATATCCTAGACTTAGGTGTAATTGTGCATTCAGAGAACATTCAGTACATCAGCCAAATAGATTAAGAATCTAACACAGGAAAGACTGTTTATTTGAGGGCTGTTTTTAACATGATATACAATTAGTTTGATTTTTTCAAGATAAATAAAAATAGTTTCAAAACCAATATGGCAGTAAAACATAGTTAGATAGTTGTACGCTTCATTTGAAACGACACAAAAAGTTTAACCTATCGACAAAAATAAAAAGAACCAACAAGAATGTATAAAAAAAACATTGTTTAAAAGAAAAACTAAAAAAAGCAATTAATATTTAAATTATATAACTTGGGGGAAATGGAAAACTGAATACCGAACATGAATACATGAACATTAACAGTAATAACATTGAAAGTGCTCAACACATATTCCAATAGAGGGAAATATAATAACATGAAGATACCAGCAATTGTAAACAATTAAACAGCAATTACATAGAATATTTTAAACATGTAAAGAACTTTGAGAGAGAAGTCTAAGATACAGAAAACAAAGTAGGCCTCTATGTTGTAAATCACTAAATAAGGCTGCAACATGAAAGTTGACATTGATGAAGGTTAAGTTATGATTCTTTCATGCCCATCCCTTAAGTCTAAGGAATTACAGGAAGTGGAATAACATACTTAATATCCAACATTAATAGTGCTGTTATCCATCCTTGAATTGGTCAGTTGTTAAAAAATCAGGCATTCAATTAATAACTTTTTCTAGCGACTTCATACACTAAAAGCATAAGAATGTCAATATATTACAATAAATTGGGTCAAATATTTTACCTAATCCTACATATTGTTTCTTAAATAGTTCTGAATTAGAACTTATTATGTAACAGAGTTATATGAATATGCAACAGTCTGATCTTCTGATTATTATACTTGAATTTTGAGAACTGAAAACTATTATTAAAAAGCCAGCTGACCAACATTTGTATTTATTAAAATTTTTCTTCCTTGATATTCATTCCCTTCAAGTAAATAAGCCTATACTTTATTGACTTGTGAGTCTTTATTTGTATTACGAAACATTGTTTTAATAAAAATGGTTTTATATAAGTTTAGATAAAATAGCGTACATAACTCGTATGTAAAATCTCCTTGGCACAGCATTCAGGTAACTAAGCAACAAGGTTTGTATAGAAGATCAGTACAAAACCTGGTACCTAAATATCTACTATACTCAGCTGTTTATCAGCGTCTACTGAACTTATTAAAATGCAGGTTAGTTCTCTACTTCAGCGTTAGTTGTCAACAAGCTATTCATTTTGAGCCAAATGGCATAAAAAAGTAAGACACAATGATTGTGATGAGACAAGATTTTAGTTTGATAAATTAGATACCTGAAGTCTTATGTATTAGTTTTGAGAGGAAAGCCATTTTAAGTGTCTACATCTGTACAACATAGTAAGCCTACCTCGATTGACACAAACAACACTGCCATGCACAATTACTTACGCAGTATTTACATAGAACATCTAAACCTCCATACAATTCATTATCATACTTAACATTGTGCTGGTACCATACTTTTTATTTTTCAAGTTCCACATTTGTAACAGTTGTAGAACACTATAATAGTACAAAAATATTTACATAACAATAATAACTAATAGTACACGAGGTGAAGATCCTGTTTAAAAACATTAATAAGACACTATACATACAAAATATACAAAATGTACAGATTTGTTATCTGTTAAGGTTAAAAAGTTATAACTAACATGAAGTCTTGTAGTTTTAATAAGTTGTTATATTGATGTATTATTTTATGCAGAATTTTATACCAATTCTTTTTGTTCACTAAACAATACAAAAAAGTTTTTCTTAAAATAAAATAAAATTGTACAAAAATTTTTTTATTCGTCAAAAATAAAAGGGGCACCTTTCTCTGGTCTGAATCATTTTATACTTTGTAGACTTTTTTGTTTTGTAAATTAGCACAGTTGTTTTTATATTTTACCCGATTTTTCTTTTATGCTGATTTTAAATTTAACACTTGTCATTAATTTTGGTTGTTTTTTCTCTCAAAAATGCATTCTTTTATAAAAAATTTTTCCTCATACTTCGTTTTACAAAATTATTTATTTAAATACAAAGTATCCTAGATGTCCTGGTGTAAACGTAACTTATAAACGTTTCGCATTAGGAAAAATTAAACATGAAAATAAAACATTTAACACAAAAATCTTAAAACTTGTAAATTTAATACCCTAGGACATTAAAAAAATAATATGTTGCTCGGAGTTTGAATTCATTGAAAGTACAAATCACTTTTCCAACTTAATTCAAAATATAACATAAAATGTTAAGTATTAGAAACATTAACTACACATATATGTTAATTGATTAATACAATATTTCAACTATGTGTACAATATTTGCCCACAAAATATAATCATTTGGTACTCTTTTCATCAATAACGATACCATACGGCTAAAAAATGTCTAATTTCTAAACTCTCTAGTAGATACTTCTAAGTTTACAAATTTTATTTGCATATTAAACTATTATAAATGTATGCTAAAAACACATAACAGGCACACTTTTAATATATCATAAAATATTTAGTCATATAAATTAAAATAAATGCATTTTCGTTGGGATTAATTTTAAGGTTAATGGTTTGAGAGTGCACAGAGGTTTACTTTGTAAAGCCCAACAAGACCGGAAACCTAATTTGTACTTTGTTCTGAAAATGTGTAGCCCATGTACTAGGGAGCACTCATAGATAAAATGAAAACTAACAAACACAATAGTATAAATTGAAAATGTAAAATCTGTAATGTGGTTATTCTACGACCGCATATGTTCATATTGGTGAATTATAAAGACTAAAAGTGAAACTATTGAGTCAAATTCAATAGAAGAAAATAATGGTTTTATAAAACAGAGAAAATAGTAACAAAAATAAATTAAATAACATTAAAAAAAATAATAAAAAATAAATAAAAAGGGTTGTCAAAGATTTGAGTAGTATTTCAAAATTAAATTACTGGCAGGAGGTTAAGTCGGTTACATCTGAAAAACTCCCAATGTAAAACATAAAAATTTCAATATTTTTCCGCTTTAAGGAATCTATGATTTAAAATATAAAACTGGAATAAAATATAAAAAAAAAATTAAAATTGGTAAAACTTGTAGAGATTAGATATTGTTTTGCTTAAGGACATTACTTTGGTTTCCAGCACCTCACACTTCTTAAGCATAGAATGGTAACCACTAAACCAATTTAAGTTTGGTTTTGATTAACAGAAATCTATTTTTCATACAACAGATGAATTTCCATAACAAAATAATATTGTATATAAAAATAAAATGTATAAGAAACTCTTATTAAAAACAAATATTTAAGCACCGATTTTACTTAAAGTTGTCATTATTCAACAAATATTTTAAACAATTTACAAATAGAATTATAATCTGCTACTGCAATGGGATCAACCCTAACGTATGGCTTAAGGAACTTACTTCAATCTTCAGACTAGTGTAACAACATGAAGGGTTAAAAGACAGTACGTTATTTAATAAACGGGGTGATATTCAAAACAAATATCGGGGTTTAAGGTTTTGAAGTATTTATTACATTTAACTTACAATTATAAATAATAAATCAAATGAAAGAGCATCTCAAACAGTTTTGTTGGTACACCTGTGAGCATGCATTGTTACCTCTGCCTTCCGTTAGAAAGCGCTGGTAAAAGATGGTGACTAGTGAACAGAAAGCTTTTTGTGTTTTATTACAGTTTTCAAGGACTGAATCTGTAGTTTCAGTGCAACGTGCGTTGAGCGTTCCTTAGTAAGTTTAATTCTAATATTCGAAGTGATAATAACATCCGCAGATGATATCATCAGTTTGAAGTCACCGGCTGTCTTGACAAAGGAAAAAGTACAGGATGACCAAGAATGACTGAAGAAACGAATTGAACGAGAGAGAAACTTTCCCCCAAGATATCAGTTCGGAAGGAATTAGTGATTCCAGTGACGTCTGTGTGGAGACGATTATAGCTACGGTTTAGGTTTACGTGGCAACTTTGCAAACGATATGTTACTGCATGACGATGGAGATTTTCTGGATCGTGTCGGCTTCCGTAATGGATCGACATTTGACCTAAGTGGACATGTGAACACTCATAATGTGCACATCTGGGGGTCAACAAATCCTCACGAGACGGAACAGTTGCAACGAGACTCCCCTAAAATGAATGTTGTCCCATATCCTGGCGAAAAGTTTATGGGTTTTTCTTTATTGCTGAAGCAATTATAACTCGTGTTTCTGTTGCACTACAATTACGGCTCTTTCATCAATTAGAAGAATCTGAACCAGAGAACTTTATTTGGCAGCGAGTTAAACGAAACTGTAGCCGAACGCTGGATTGGCCACAAGAGGCCGGATAGCAGAGCTTGTTTCGCACGGCTCCCGAGTTCACCCGATCTGACGCCATGGTATTTTTACCTTTGGGGGTTCATTAGGAATACGTGTATGAGCCTCCATTACCAGCTGACCTACCCGACTTGAGAAACAGGATTGAAGCAGTTGTTGTAACAATTACTCCTGGCACATTGAAAAAGGTTTGGGACGAACATGGCTATCCACTCAATGTGTGCAGTGTGACGGATGTGCGCACATTGAACATTTGTAGGAAAAACTGTTTGAGTTGCTCTTTCATTTGATGTATTATTTATAATTGTAAGTTAAATGTAATAAATACTATAAAGCCATAAAACCTTGATATTCATTTTGAAACACCCGTTATAACGAACCAATGTTAAAAAAACTACTGTTTACATATTATATACACAATAATCTAACTCTAATATAATACATATGTACACGGATATACATAATTACACTTTACACATAGGCTTCTACGCGCCTACCCCTAATTCTATGGAAAAACTCTTTCCAGCTGTTGAAAGTTTTACCCGACCAAATCCAAAAACTTGAAGTTATACCCACGATGAGACACATTAGGTACTTGATCATAAACACTTCAAAGTCAGGTTTTCTGCCCACATCTTTGCTCAAGGGGCAAGGTATTGAGTACGGATTGTTTCTGGAACACATATCCATGTGCCATGTCAGCATCCAGTGGTCGAAGTAAGCTTGTTCGTAGAAGAGGCACGCGACTACGATCAGAGCGGGTACCGTGTAGAGGACCGAGAACACGCCGATACGGATCATCAGCTTCTCCAGTTTGTCCGTCTTGGTACCGTCGTGTTTCATTACGGTGCGGATACGGAACAAGGACACGAAACCCGCTAGCAGGAAGACGGTACCCAAGGCGAGGTAGACTAGCAGCGGTGCCAATACGAAACTCCGAAGTGTCTCTACGTTCCAGAGGCCTACATAGCAGACGCCAGTCAGAATGTCTCCTGTAACAAGAAGAAAACAATTATGTAGTTGATTGTTTT
>JAGFPH010000856.1:0-17361 GCA_018207615.1 Philaenus spumarius
AAAACAGCAATGGAAAATACAACAAAAGTTAATAATGCACATGTAGGTGGTAGTAATGACTCAAAAGACATTGAAAGGCAGATAATTGAATTTTTTAAAGACTGGATGAAGGATTTAAAGAAGTCTGAAATAGAGAGAGAGCAAAATGAAATAAATTTAAGTAAAAAATCTGAAAATTTTAGGTCAGAGGTTAATGAAAAAATTGAAAGTTCTAAACAAGACAAAGTAAATGTAAGTGATAAGATTGATAATTCCAAACAGGACTTTGATAAATGTAAATTAGTAGACAATAGTAAAATTGAAAAATCAGAAAAGAAATCTGACGAATTAAATAATAAATTTGATAGCTCTAAAAAATGTTCGGATAGTGAGTCTAAAAAGTATGATAACTTTAACCTAGAGTTTAAACAGGAATGTGATAAATTTAGTAAGTTTTTCGAAGAAAGTCTAGATAAATTTAGACAGGAAATAAAAGAAGAAATAGCAAAATTTGATGAGCCGTTAGAGGTTTCAGATGTTAATGTTAATAATACAGTGCATAAGGTTTCAGAAGTATTGAAATTTAATGATAGGCCTAGTAGTAACGATAATGTGTTAGTAGAGGTTAGAAAAGAAAACGATGATGATAGGATAGTTGTTAGATTTGAAATTGAGGGTGACCAAAGGGTTACAGATTGTGTTAAAGATTTATGTAAGGTTGAATTCAATGATAAAGAGTTAGAAGTCTCGGATATCAATATTGTTGATACAGTTAATAATGTTTCAAAGGAAATGGAATTTGATGATAGGCCTAGTAATAATAATATGTTAATGGAGGTTAGGGAGGAAATAAATAATAATAAGGTAGTTGAAAATATTTTTGAATTTGAGGGTGACCAAAGTGTCACAGATTGCATTAAGGATGCATATAATGTTGGATTTAATGATAAAGGATTGGAGGTTATGTTAGAAGGAAATAATAAGGAGATAGGGTGTGAAGATGTACAAGTTAGATACAATAAATTTAAAAATATTAATAGGCCTAAAATCAATTTTAAAGTCAACTTAGAAGCATTGCTTGGCTTGTATAGTAGTGAAGATACTATGGAGAGTGGTGTAATAGAAATCTTTGAAAAAATTAATCAAAATTATGATCAAGAAAGGTCAAAGTGGGAGTATAGGTTAGGCTACAGAAAACTAACCGTAGGCGAAAAAGTTCCTAATGGAAGTAGACGTAGGTTAGCCCTACATGTATTGCAGTTGCCGAGGAGGAGAAAGAAAGAATATAATCAAGGATGTGTCATATAACATACCGAAGGGTCAACTTAAGTAGATTGTGTAATAGATAGGCTACGCACGGAGGTGGTGCTAATGTACAGTTTAGACAAGTGGTTAAGGATAAATTGTTTGATTTTTTGGTAATAAATAATGAATTAATAAGAAAGTTTAATTCTATAGAGTACTAAATTGAATTTAAATAAATAATTTGTTTTTGAATAATAATAAATGATAATTAAGGCAATTTTAAATTAATAAATTTTGGTTAAGAAATGAATACAGAATTTTAAGGGAAGTTAATGAGTTTTCAAGTTTGGATAGCAAGTTGAAAGGAAGTTATGATTTTTTTTAAAATAAGTAAAGGTTTTTATACAATAAATAAGAGGTTTTCATCCGAAAGAGGATTATGATGAGTCTTAGTAGACAATTGAACTGAAAAAGAGTCTTGTGTCACGTCTTGTAATCAAAGAAAGTTAAATGGAAGCAATATATAGGTCTAAAGAAAGATTAATTGGAGGTTATGTTTATGAAGTTTTTATTATGTTCGTCAGTTGGAGGAAGTTTATGTCTATTAAGTGGAAGAATTGTTGTTTTTTGTGGAGTTGAAGGTTTTACGTTGCCAAAGTGCATATCGTCGTCGTTGAATTAAGAAAGTTGAAGGTATTATCTACGTGTTTTTTGAGGAATGATCGTCGCATAGGAAAATCTCCTATGATTATGTTTTTATGAGTTTTTAAGAGGTGAATCGTCATGTGTTAGTTGAGGGGTTAGGATTAATTTAAAGTTAGACAAAAGATTGCTGAAATGAAATGGATATTTGAAGAAATGTGAGTTAAGATTAAGACAAATACAATTGACAAAGACTCTATCTAAAGTTGGTGTTTAAAGACAAATACAGTTATAAAAGGTTAGGAAAATGTTATTTAAGGAAGAAAATTAATTAAAGAAAGTTTTTAATGAATAGTTATTGGTTGATTCATTTCAAGAATGAGTTAATGAAAGTTTTGAGGTATAGGCTAGGCCTAAATAAGTTAAAGTTGCCTTATAATACAGATATTAAGAAATTTAAAAGGAATGAAGCAAGTTTAATAATTTAAAGAAGATTAGTTCAGGTATATAGACTAAATAATTTTGAAAATACATAATTGATGTTTTATAACTTGCAAGTTAGTTTGAAGTTAAAATAAATAGAAGTATGTAAAGATTTAATAATAATAATAATAATAAATTTGAGATGAAAGGGTTTCATTTAAACAATAGAAAGGCAAAACACCAAAGGATGATAGGCAATGCTTGAGGGGGTTGAGGAGTTGGAGGGGGTGTGTTGGGTCTATGTTGAATTTAGTAGGCATAGATATCAACTGGCACACTTCCGAAGACAAGTCATCCCCGTAAACAGCATAAGTGTCCTGCCAGTTACTAGAAGAGAACAGAATAGAAGGATGCCAGAAGGGTAGTCACAAGATGAATGAGTGAATGAAACTCAACTAAATAAATAAATAATTTTAAAAAAGGTATAATGTGATAGAAGTATGGAAGTACTACATTGCAAACCAAACTTCTACGCCGACGTAATTTATTATTAGGTGTTAGACTAAAATTAATGGCAATGTTAGTAGGTTAATACATTATGAGATAAGTACTCTATATAATTATGATATATAAATGAATATTGTGAAATGATAGTTATGATAACTTGATTTGTTAAGAATATTGAAATATGGGTGTAGCCAGGTGTGATTTAGTACGTCATTGTTGTAGGTCATTAGAGATAGCAACATTGAGTCACATCTGGTGATTTAAGGGTAAGACGTCCCTAAAAAACGGTCAAGTAGCTGGTGTGCATCCTAACAAGGTGTACACTAGTGATTTCAGGCTGTTGGATCCTTAAAAAACCTTCTGAATTTCGATGTTGACCAGATGACGTGTCGCATCATGTGCACAATCCATATGATTGTTAGGTTTAGTAGTGTACATACACGAAGTTGTTCTTAGTTTATAGTTAATTTTGCTTAAATTTCATAGGTTGTGGGTCAACCGTGAAAACCTTCTTATTGAAAGGTTGATCGATGGTACAGGTAGACTGTAATTGGTCAATCTTGTTTAAATTTCATAGGTTGTGGGTCAACCGTGAAAACCTTCTTATTGAAAGGTTGATCGATGGTACAGGTAGACTGTAATTGGTCAATCTTGTTTAAATTTCATAGGTTGTGGGTAAACCGTGAAAACCTTCTTATTGAGAGGTTGATCAATAGTGTAGGTGTTTTTAGAGGTACAGGGTGTCTCTTCCTTGTGTACATCTGCCAATATTGATCAACCTCGTTTAGTCTTCGATATCTCTTCTCTTTCTCCGTCTTTTCATAAGAAAAAATTTTTTTCCTCATTTGTTTCATCGAGAAATCATCCTTAGAAATTCCGCCTGATTGTTGTCTATAAATGCTTTGAGATTTAAGGCGTTTTTCTTTTAATAAATCCAAATTCCTTATCTATCTTTCCCTTTCCCTCTCCTGATCCATTGACAGGAGAAGGGTTGTCCAATCCCTAAAAAACATGTCTATTATATCCGTCTTTCACTGCTGATCTTACGGTCAGATCCAATCTTACATACTCCACCATCTTATACATTCAAGAAAGAGAAGATAAATTCATAGTTAATAAAATTTTGTTTCATTTGGATGATTTAATATTTCAAAATAGGGTAACCGAGTTTTTGAGGGGGTTATATAAAAAAGTTGGCAAGTTATACAGTAGAATGAATGATGTATGAGTGAAATGTTAGAGTTAAGATATATTTATAATGACTATTTTTGATAACATATGTTGTAAAATTGTATAATAATTAATAAAGAGTCGAAGATAGAAGATAAAGTAAAGTTAAGTAAAGTAAAATAAATTCTTGCAAAGTAAAGTAAAATTCTTGCATAATAAAGTAAATTCTTGCAAAGTAAAGAAAATTTATGCAAAGTAAAGGGAAGTAATGTAATGTAAAGTTAAGTTGAAGTGGTAAATGAGTTCATAAAGGTAAAGTAAATGATTTTAAATTGTTATCTCAGAGCGGATACAATTGTTGTATTTTATAAATAAGTTATGAATGTAAAGCAAATTAATGAGTTGATTCAGTTTGAATTTGAATTTGAAGTTTTAATGTGGAAGAAGTGATGTAATGGATTTTAATTGTTATCTCAGAGCGGATACAATTGTTGTATTTCATAAAAATAATTTATGAATGTAAAGCAAACTCATGATGCAATAATGAAATGTTGATTTTATTGTTTTTAAAGGTGAAAGCTATAATAAAGATTTATGCTGAGGATAAATATGTTTGTGAACTTGGATTGTCTCGACTTACAATACTTTGATAAGATGTTGCATATTGTATATAAATTTTTTCTTTCAGGTGAAATTTGGACTCTGTAAAAATTTGTATTGTATATATTTGTGAATAATGCAATTTGATTTGTAATGGCAAATAGGTATGAAAGGTTGTTATGGTACGTATGTATGGATGATTGAGATGAGTAAATTAAATGTTTTGAAAATTCAATTGCAGACGAGGTATTTTTTGTGAGGTGACTATGAATTTCTATGGTGCTTCAACTCACATGTATTTCTTTTTTGGTTGATTATGATTAAAATTTGAACCATAATCAGAGGGGGTCTTTGTAATACATGTGAGTTTCAGGGTTTTTAAACATCAAAATAGTAGTATAACGTAAAAAGGGTCATAAGGTAAATTTTGGACATTAGCCTAATTTAAAGGATTTAGTTATTTCATAATATTAATGAACATAGAAATTCAAAGGGAAATGCAGACATTAATTAGTAATTCAGATTAAATCAAAAACAATATTAACTTCATGTTTAAATTCATTTTTGTTTAAATATTTAAATTATGTTTCATGATGTGTCAAACTATGAAAAACAGTTAAAAGGTATTGGAGAGTTTGAACTTATGGTCCACTAGGTTTTTAGACAGTGATGAATAAATATCGAAAGACGATTCCAGACATTGTAAGAAATAAACTTGATAGATTATGTTGGGAGCCTGTGTGATTCATCTATGATAGAGACAGAAATTTTGTCCTGAAATGTTGGTACCTAGCGTTACCAGTTGTAGGGAGACATATTTACGGTCCCCTGGAAAACAGCTTCTCATTGGTTTTCTGGTTTTGATGACGTCACATGGTGTGATCGAAAGGAAAATGAACAAGAAGGACGCTTCGCCCCACTGGCATCAGTATTCGAGTACAGTACAGACGTGTTTTGCGGCTAGTCCAACAAAATGTTATAACAAGTGCTTTTTTGCGGTAGTTAAAGTAAAACTACCGTTTAAAAATGTTTAAGGAGGAGTAAAGACAGTGCTGTGTATTGTTCAATAACGAGAATGTGAGAATTGCTTGTAAATTGTCTCAAAATTATCAACTTTGAAAGTTTGCGTGCACGCGCGGCGTGGCTTCCAACTCTTTACATAAAGATTTTATAACAAGTGCAACGAAAGTCTAAGTGAATCAAAATCTACGTGGCTAAAGTGCGACGAACTAAAGAATAATGGGGTTTTCTATTTAAATTGAATTCATATGTGTTATAAGTTTTTCTTTTTTGTAAATTCATATCTATCTCTTTAAAGTGCACTATAAAACAAAAAGATCGTAAGTAGTAAACTAATTTAACTAAGTCTGCATTTGAATAATTTATCAATATAAGTTTTTATATATCTAAGGTAAAATTATTAATAATGAATTTGTGTGTTTGAGTGTGTGATTGCAATAATTAAAATGATGAATTGCCAATTTGAGCTAATAATTAATGTATGTGTTTTTACAATTTAAAATGATTCAGTAAAATAATAATGCCAATCACTATGAGTTTTTAATTTGAGTTTTTATCCTTTCCAGAAGTACTTTGTGGTAATGAACCTTGTTTAAATTATAAATTCAGTTTTAGTTTTTTCTTTGTAAGTGATTCAAAATGGCGACGGTCTTTGATGAACGAGGGACGATTTGGAGGGAACGCGCGCATGTGCTAAACATGGCGTTGATCATTCCGACGAGTCCATTTGCAATCAAAGAACTGTAGTCACAGATATAAAAAGTTATGTGTAACAGATATTTCAATGATCAACTGTTGAGTAACAGATGTGATCAAAACATAACCTAACTTCAATTTTGGGGCTATGTTTGTTTGTTTTTATTGGGATTAAGGTGTTGTAATATTTTGAAATGATAATTTAATTAATTAAATAAGTAAATGGATTGAAGATAGGAAATAATAAATAATTGTTACACAGTAAAGGTATTTTTTTTATTTTAAAAATAACTTAGAAATATTTTTGTCAAAATTAAATTTTTATTTTTCATTTTTTTTTTGTTTTCTATTAATAAATTGTTTGTAAACGGCTTGCAAACAGGCAGCACGTTACAAAATGCACAAAAAGGATATACCTATTCGACCCATAGTGAATTTCACCAACGCACCATCTTACAAACTATCAAAATTTCTTGAGAGTACTATCAAAAAGACAGTAAAATTTGAACAGAGCCACAGTTTAAAAAACAGCTTAGATCTGATAAATAAAATTAGTAATGTAAATGTACTACCTCGATACACATTGATTTCCTTTGACATATCAAACCTATACACTAATATACCCATAGAAGAAACAATAGATATCCTAAAAGAAAAACTAAAACATAACACACTTCCCGAAAAAGCGGCAAAAGAATTGGTTGACCTGCTCTCAATATGTCTCTCTCAGAACTACTTCAGCTTCAATAATGAAACTTTCTTACAGAATAAAGGCTTAGCGATGGGATCACCTCTTTCAGGTATAATGGCGGAAATCTTTCTTAATGAAATAGAAAATAATTACATAATGAACCTAACAAACAAATTCTCAAAAAACATCATATATTACCACCGCTACGTGGACGATATAATTTGTCTATTCGATGGCACAAGAAGACAGATAGATTTGTTTACCAATTATTTGAACAACATACACTCATTATTAAGATTCACCTCTGAAGTGGAAACCAACAATAGCCTAAACTACCTTGATTTAACAATATCTAAGCATAATAATAAACACATATTTAAAATCTATAGAAAACCAACCCAAACTGATCATACCATTCACAATAGTTCTTATCACCCACAATCACACAAGCTGGACGCGTACAACAGTTTCGTATACAGGGCACTTAGCACACCTATGAGCCAAAATGACCTAAAAAATGAAATAGCGATAATAAAGCAAATAGCAAACGCAAATGGTTTCAAAACAGAGATAATAGACAAACTAATATATAAACATAAAAAGAAAATTAGCGATCGCAATAATATATTCCAACCTACAGCAAAAAAAGAAAACAGAAAATTCGTACCAATTAAATATAACCACATTCTGGACCGTCCGACAAGCAACATATTCCGTAAACATGGTTTCAACTTGGCATACCGAACCTCCAATAGCCTGAATAACATCCTTAAAACCAAGATAAAGCCAAATATTATCAATAAATTTGACAATAGTGGAGTATACAAACTCAAGTGTGACGACTGCGAAAAAATTTATATAGGTCAAACTGGCAGATCCTTTACACAAAGGTTTAAAGAACATTTACCGTCACATAAAAATCATCTCTCCAAACATACTTCCAATTTTGCCGAACATTTGATAAACACCAATCATAATTACACTAATATCAATACCAATCTTGACATCATTCATAATGAGAGGAAGGGACACCGTCTCGACGTATTGGAGGAATATAATATATACATCACCCAAAAGAAACATCCCAACATACTTCTCAATGAGAAATTGAACTTCGCAGCCAACCCGATCTACGATATAATCTTATCTCTGAATAAACAAATGGACTTCCACGGCAGTTAACTACATCCATCTTATTTTCAGTATCCGTCCGGAAACGAACGAATAATGATGTGGCCACACACGGACATTTTTAGTGTAAAATTTAACGAAGAGCTAGCCTCCGAATATTTTAAAACAATGTTTTTAGTGTCGTATATGTTCAGTGTCGTGTTTATGTGTTTTATTTAAGTGTCCTGCACCTGACGAAGCCGACTGTGATCGGCGAAACAGCTGTAGTGATACACTATAACAAGAATTGCTCTGACTACTAATATAAGGTATTTATCTAGATATATACATTCAGCAATTCAAAAGCGAAAAATATAAAATCAATTTGGTTTTATAAGAATATAATATTAGGCTTACCTCTAATAAAATACAGTTTAAAAGAAAACAGATGATTATTGTAATGGCATTGAAAACATTTGCATCAGCTGTGCTTCGTTTAAAAGAAAACGGATGATTATTGTAATGACATTGAAAACATTTGCATCAGCTGTGCTTTGTATTGTTTAAAATGGACAAATTTCACTTTTTAATTTAATAAAAAGACGTAGAAAACGAATTTTCCCAGACTGGTGACCATTTCCAATCGATTTCTCGTTGCCAAAAGCCCCATATAAAATCAAAAAATCAAAAATCCTTAGACGGAGATTCCAGATCCATTTAGCAGACAGAAAATTATCTCTCGCTTTAGAAGATAAGACTTATAATTGTAAGTTAAATGTAATAAATACTACAATGCCTTAAACCCCCGATATTCAATTTGAAACACCCGGTATAAACTTGAAGAATGTAGTTTGGCTGATATGAGTAGTCTAGAATTTTAATTGTATTTTTATCTTTGACAATGTCTATTGCAATACACTAAAACCACGTTTATCCGAAATTCGTTTATCCGAAAATTCGGTTTATTCGGACAAAATTTTGAATATTTGAAGCGTCGCAAATATCTTCAGAACGGTTTGAGATATGGATGTGCGATTTTCACCGTTGATTTTCTCTTAAATTCTACATTGGAATGATGTATCGAAAAAAAAGTTACACTAAAAATGCGGATCCAAGATGGTGGACCAAATTTTTTACATTTTAATAAAATAGTATTTTTACATAGAGTAAGTCCTCAATCACATCTACCTTCAAATTTTTCTTATATACGAAATATTAAGCTGATCTCAGACTTTTCACTCACCCTGTACATTAATTGCACACTAAAATCGAAAATCTTTTAAAATTGGCCGTTTTCCGATAAAATTATATGTATCCTCAAACTGATTTAAATTCGCACTTTTAATGTGTACTATTAGTTTTAAAACACATGTGTGAGAGGAACTGATGAAATTAACGAATGGATGGGTCAGACAAAAACAATAGCAGCTGTAAGGGTTGTTGAATTAAAATACAGTAGAGTCTCGCTATTCCGAACTAATTGGGACCGAACACTGTTCGGTTTAGCGGGAATTCGGAATAGGCGGATTTCATTAATAACATCAACGTATTGACTTGTTAAGGCGTAAATTAAGTGTGGGGGCATCTGCTGGAGTCAGTTCTATGCAACGTTGATCGTCTCGGAAGAAAGCGGGGAGGAGGTGAACGCTCAAACTGAACTCATATCACACGTAGGCGCGGCAAATGAACTGGACCTAGCCTTAGTGTAGGTTTACAACATCCATTTTTTTCTTCCGTTGCGTTAAGATTCTGTTTTCTTCTAAGAAGGGAAGGGATGGTTGTTCAAACTGTCCGTTTTGTCATCCCGCAATCTGTCCGTTAGTACCGTATCGTCTTGAAAAAGATCGAGAAAAAAATTTAATTCGTTCGAGATAACGAAAACGGAGGAGAGAAACTGATGAACGCAACTGGCATTTGGCAACAACACTACTAGTCCCTATCTGTTTTATCTAATCCTTCCTTCTTTCTGAAGGACCCGGTATCCTTTCCACTTGTTACGTTAACTTCCTTCCCGCAAAACGGATGGAAAATGTGAAGGAAACAAAACCAGCTTTCATCCAATTTGGTTTCAGGCGTTTTCATCAAGCTCAGACTCTATGTATGTCTCTGTTTTAACATATTTGTATAACAATAAATGTACTTTTTTCACTAACGTTTTTTAAATTTCTCCTGTTTTTATGATATAAAAATCGTTATTTTTTTAACTTTGTTTGGAATAGGCGGATTTTTGAAATAGCGAGACTCTACTGTAATGCGGAAATAATACACGAACACTTTGTTTGCGCTTGTTGTAGATAGCCGGTACAGGAAATTTGTGCGAATACGATGTGATAGTCTTGGACGAAGTGCATGAACGACATCTACATGGAGACTTTCTGTTGGGTATAGTGAAATGCCTCCTTTTCCAGCGGCCAGAGCTGAAAGTTATCTTGATGTCTGCGACCATCAACATCAACCTATTTAGTGATTATTTCGGTGACGATGCGGCCGTCATTCAGGTACACCAATTACACCAATCCACTCTTTGTATAAACATTTTGTGTTTTTAACAGTTGCGACTAAAGATATTCTATTCTTTCAGGTTCCTGGTCGCCTTCACCCTATAGACCTTCACTACCGTCCCATTTTAATAGAAGAAAAAATGTCAAAGAGTGAACGACTAAATCCAGCCCCGTATGTTCAGATCATGAACCTTATTGATAAGAAATATCCGAGTAAGTCTAATTTTAATATAATTCAAAAATTTTTTGTTCTAAACGACATTAAACTTTTTAGGCGGGGTGATATTTTATTTTATAAAAACTGTTTAATAGGTTACACCCACCTTATTGTTTGACCACAGTGCAATCGCTTACTCTTCCTGTTGTCGAACTGTCAACACCACAACACAGCACAAACATAACAAAAAAACACATAAAAAAGGTTACCGATTCATCATAGTCGTCGAAGTCACAAAAAACACTGAACACAAGAAGAAAAGGACATCGCACAAATTGTCTTACGTTTCGCGAAGACTGTTAACACTTCGCTTCTTCAGAAACCGATATAATATTACTTGCCTTCTGGTGGATAATTATTACCAGATACCTGCCAGGCGCTTATTACGCTCTCTCAAACTGTTATACATGTCTGTGAATTATCAATTTTCTTTTAGCCTTGTAGGATAAGTTTATCCTATTTTCTTTAGTAAAAGAAACAGTCTTACTATTCATTATCCTCATTATAATTGATTTAAATTTTGATTCGACAACGACGTTTACAAATTTGCTACAGCAGATTTTAAAGAAAGAAATTATATTTCTCATAATCAACTTCTATAAAAGCGAGTGTACGTATGAGCGTACGTGGAGTAACATTAAAAGAAGAAATAAATATTCGTTTAACTTAATAATATAACAGCTGATTTCACCCATCATCTGTAATACGCAAACAAAACCTAGCGTACATTATACTTTGGGGTTATGTTTACAATTTCAATCGATAATATAGCCTATAATATTAATAACTTCTAAATCATTTGATCTATCAATATGAAGTAAAAGTCAAAAGATAATATTTTTATCTTTCTTTAAATATATATAATAATATACATAAACACAAAATCTTAACAAATATTCCTACAGTTTTATAGTCCTTATAATTGTACACATTTACCTAGTTAAAAATCCCCGTCTGCATAGTTAGGTAGGCCTAGATAAAGTGTGTTGTTTAAATAGTATTTTGTATAAATGATGTATTTCTGATGTGTATCTAATTAATCCGCCTGTGATTTTTCACGGGGATTTACAAGTATAAAATAAATATCTTGAAGTTGTAAATATTAGCACTCCATACGTGAGGCATTAAATTAAATATGTGTTGTAGTACAGTCCCGGGAAAATTGGCACCTGAAATGGTAAGTAGAACAACGTTGTACCTATTGAGCATTGACAATCAAAAGGCAATGAAAAAAAAGGGCTTGTTGCGTTTGTGTATAAATACTTACCTGAAGAATATGTACCATTTTATGAGCAAATTTTAGTGGAATTACAAGAAAGCAGCTAAAGAGTTTGTAACATTTTGAGAGAACTTTTTAGTGGGAAAAAATAAATAGCCTACAATGTAATCAGTTTACTTTTTTCAATAATTTGACTACACTCTACTGTAAAGCACCTTAGATAGTAAAACATCATACCATGGTAAATATAAGTATTATATATCATATTTTGTAATAATAAAATATTACTTTCTCCCCCTATACCATAGTATAATGGAGAAAGTATTGTATTCGTCAAAATTTTCGAGTTTGAGTTTTTGGTGGTAATATCCGTTTTGGGCCCCCCTGAACCTAAAAAAGTGGTTTTCGGAGTGATGTCTGTGTGTGTGTCTGTGTGGATGTTATCACACCTAGAGCCTAAACCAGTCGTCTGATTTTGATGAAATTTGGTATGGAGGTACTAATCCACGGTATCTCCAGGCGTTTTTTTCATTTTTGTGAATTTTTTATTTTTAAGGGTAATTTTCCCATAAAAACCCTTAAAATAACGGAAAAATCAACTTTTCTCAAAAACGGCTCTAACGATTTTGATTAAAATTTTATAGTTTATTAGGGACCTAAACTACTATAAACTGTAAAATTTTAATCAAAATCGTTCGAGCCGTTTTTGAGAAAAGTTGGTTTTTCCGTTATTTTATGGATTTTTATTGGAAAACAACTTTAATACAAAATCACCTCTCCTACCCCACCCTACAAGTCACCGTGAATCTGTTTAATAATTTATTTTTAAATATGTTTGTGAGAAAGTATGTGCCAGTTCCTGGTACCGTTTATTTTTATCACATTCTGTGTTGTCGTTTTACCCCAAGCCTGTACACGATAAAACTGACTTATAAGATTAACACGTAGGACTCATTAATGGACAGTTCAGGGGAAACCTAGCAACAGTGGGAATCCTTGAAGGCGACCAATAGTGTCGGCTTTGTAATCAGGCAGAAGAGTCAGCAAGGCACTTCATACTTGAGAGTGAGATCCTGGAGCATAGAAGGAGGGGGCTCTTTGGAATCCAGCAACCATGGGACAAAGAAGAACCGTACTTGCTGGACAAAATCCTGGACCTCACAAGGGATACAGGCTTCTAACATGCTAGGCAGAAGGGGGCACATTAAACCAAAGGTTGACGTGTAAGGAAGCCTTCTCCAAGGTGGAATCCACCCCAGGAAAATCTAATGTAATCTAATCTACATCAGTTACAACGTTGTTTGATGAATTTTCACTTAAAATGACTAATAGCTGAGTTGAACAACCCATTTAAGAGGTAATATTTTAAAACAATTAGTTCACAGTTAAAATGAATAGTTTTATATTAAAATAAACCACCTAATAAAATATTTACACTGTATAAATATTGTTTTTTATTCCTGTAACATTTCACTTTTCTCAGTTACAACGCTGTACGGCGGAGCCATCAAATTGTGGGTTTGCAAGTTTTGTTGGGGCTCAACAGTTAGGTACATATTAGTTTCTTATTTTAGTTATTATTTCTTCGTACATATTTTGTTTAAGCACGCACTTGGTTGTTTTGTTTATTTGTTTTGTAAATGATTTATAGTTTAGGCAGGACTTATTATTTTTGTACAAATAGTGTCACGGTAATTGGGTTTTTAACCTAACAGGGTTGCTTTTGAAACAGTTGTTAACCTATGTGTTTTTGTTTTTAAAAATGCAAATTTGCAATAAATCTATTCTATTTGAAATGTTTCTGATATTTGAACACCCAAACAGCAAAGTAGTTATTAGCGAATTTCCATAGGAAAAATGAGCTATTGCAGTGGCCCTTATGGTAAGACCCAAGGTCGGGAGTAGTAAATGAGCATTGATCATGGTCTCCAGAACACGTTTTGGGGTGTCATTAAAAATCATATATATATATATATGTGTTAGCACTCTAGCGGCCACATTTTAAGTCCGATTTGGTCCAAATTTCGTACACATGTTGGTTGTCTACGTCGCTCGGACGAGTTCGTTAGCCAAAAAATCCAACAACCGGAAGCACGTTTTTCGACCGGAAGTGACTATTTTTTGAGATTTTTCCTACGAGAATAAATGTTTTTTTAGAGATTTTTCTTCAAATATAAATGTAGGATGTTATTCTGCACATTTTGTTTTTGTACACAACCTTATAGCTTGCTTGGTTCCCCCAAAATCGATCAAAACGTGAAATACCATAAAAGTACCTGGTTCAAAGCCATGTGGTGGATTTTACCGTGGGGTTGCCGTGCGAAGCACGTAATGCATTGTGTATTGAAGATACTCCCAATACGGGGGCCATGCTTTGTATGTTGAAGATACTCCCAATATGTGGAATGGCGAGCGAAGCATGCAATGCATTGTGTATTGAATATACTCCCAATATGCGGAATGGCGTGCGAAGCATTTTGCAGCTATTCAGCACCGTCTTGCATAGACCTATTTCCCAAATTGTTGGTTGAAACCCTAAAACATAGGCCTATAAACTTAATTTTGGAAATTTGCTCAACTCACGTCAGCGGTTCAGCTGCGTGGTCGAATTATCTTTCTACTTTCGCTATTTCTACTAAATACAGAACTCTTGTTGCAGAGAATGAACGAGGGGATCTGTTAATATTTCTGAGTGGGATGAGTGAAATCACTTCCGTTGTTGAGGCTGCACAACAATACAACGAGAAAACTCAAGGATGGATTATTCTGCCTCTACACAGTACTTTGTCGCTGGTTGATCAGGATAAGGTAATATTAGGTTTATGCTGGTTTCCTTTTGTGTTGCGACATATTAAGAAGAAAAAAATGTAATTGTGTGCTTTAAACCACATGGGATAAGTGTAAATTTTTTAACACAAATTATGAAATGAGGAAGTTTAATGTTGACTTTTTAACACAACTTACTCAAATGAGGAAGCAAAATGTCCATTTCAGAGGTATTAATAATTAAACTATACATTGTATTAACATTAACAGATTAAGCCTATGACTTAGGACAATCTGTTACACTTATATACCCAACTCAATTATACTAAATTAGCAATGCGATTGTTGCCTAACCGGCTAAGGCTATAGTCTATGGTGATGGACTCTGCTGGTTCGAATCTCTGCAAGACCAAGACTTTTTTCAAACAGGTGGAATAGAGCATTTCACTTTAGGAGCGTTTCACAAAATGCATGGTGAAACGCGTGACGGTAAAATCCGTTTCAACAAGAAAACTATATACTCTGCTATTCACACATGTAGCACATGTATACAATTTTTTTTGGACGTAGTGCGCCTATAGAAGTTTACTTCAATAATAATTTACTAAAATAATAATCTATATATATAAAAATGAATTGCTGTTCGTTAGTCTCGCTAAAACTCGAGAACGGCTTGACCGATTTGGCTATTTTTGGTCTTAAAATGTTTTTAGTAGTTCACAGAAGGTTTATACGTAAAGAAAAGTTTGAAAAGTTTCCCGAAAAAGTTTCAAATTTGGAATAAACTGAACAGCATTTATTGTATGAACTCAAAACTAAAGCTCACAAAAACAGCTGTTCGTATAAAAAGCTTATGTTTGTTTACATGTATTACCATAGCAACATTACTTAGCAAATTTATAATCACTTTAATACTCTTCAAAACCAACAGCTTTTTAAGGTTAGATTGAAAAACTATAGACAAACACAAATAAAAATGCTTACAGAATTATAATTCAACTCAAACATTGGTTATTAAATATCTATATAGGCCTACTTAGAGATATGCTGCTTAAAATATTGTTTATATAAAATATATCATAACTACTTTCAAAACATATACTTTCAAAACATATTTTCGCTATCAATAATACTAATAACAAACAAATTATTTGACACCATGCATAACCATAAACATACACGAGTTTAAACATATTTTATTGAAAACTAAACAAACCATCTAAATTAAACTAAATGCCATTAAAATATCACATTCGTAGCTTTATTTTGATATATACTGCATATTGTATATTTAAATACTAAACAATATATATCTTATACTAATTAGGCCTATACATTTAAAATTACAAACTCTATTTGAACCAGTTTGTTACATCCTAAATTTACGCGGATGTTACAAAGTGATTCAAATATCTTTTCTACGACCCCCAGCTAATTTAAACCCTCGCTAAGAAAGGGTTAAAATAAATCCAAAATTTTAGGGTGGTTTGGGGAGGGTGGTCAAAGTTACTAAAAATCCCTATAAAAACGAATTGGAATGAAATTTGGTACGTAGCTTCCTCTAAAGCCGTACGTGCTCGCAACATTGTCAATGAAATTAAGTGAAAGTCAAAATTAGTAAAAACTATAAATTAAAACGATATATTTAAGGCTTTTTCATGTTAGATAGTAGATTACAGGAATACAATTTTCAGTGCTTTCCTAAATAGCGTAGACTTTTTTTCATGACCACAGTAGGATACGCACAGGTATTCAACGAACACTTAAAAAGAATTACAATTACGTCAAAAAGACTGAAAATACCAACAACCACGGGCAACGCCGTACGGGTCAGCTAGTTATAAATAAAATCATAGGATTTTATTCAAAACATAATAGGCAGAGTGTCTATCAGTCCCAAAAAGTCAAGAAAGTTTCCAAAAAGTCACGAATTGGATAACAGGTCACGAAAGTCCCCAAAAAATCACGATTTGTTGCCTAAGGTCACCTAAATTTATCCCTGTGTGGCAACTCTAATTTAAAGTTTGGTTCAATCTATCTAATTCACTTGATGGAGCCATTCATTTGATCGATATGTGTAATAAATAGAGGTTCTGTGAATCTTTATAAACCAGTTCTTAAACTATTACCTTTTACCAAACGAGCTTTTCTTGTACCGAAGAGGGGGCAAACGAATATTTTGAAACGCGGATCCGGATTAACTGTTCAATTTCACAAACTGTTCCAATTCATATTTATTTAATTGGCGCGTTTTATGTGTTTCAAAACAAATAATTTTTTAATTACGTATCCAGCCAGTATGATTCCAAATTTTATTTTTATATTACGTGTATATATTCGTAAGACTTCAATATATGTTTTGATTCGCTTGAAAATAAAGTCACCAAATTTTTTATTTGAGGTCTCATAAAAGTCTCCAAAAAGTCAAGACATTAAATGTGTATGACCTGGTAAACACCCTGATATAAACATATTTCCAAACTATAAACTAAATGTCACTGAGTGCAAAAGTTTTACTAGCAAGAAAAAATTTATTACCAGTAATTACCAGTAAAGACCCCCAATTGACTCCCAA
>JAGFPH010000856.1:17461-37261 GCA_018207615.1 Philaenus spumarius
TCCATTTTAAACAATACAAAGCACAGCTGATGCAAATGTTTTCAATGCCATTACAATAATCATCTGCTTTCTTTTAAACTGTATATTTTATTAGAGGTAAGCCTAATGTTGTATCTATTTATAGTTACCATGGCAACGAATACATAATAAACATACCCTTTATTTAGTTGTTTAATGTTATAGGCCTAACCTAAACGATGTTCACGGAAATTTGCAATAATAGTTATTGACGTGAGCGAACTAGGCCCTGCTTATAATCGAGCTTTAGCTCGGTCTCCTGGTACTAATACATAAAATAAAAAAGCAACTCAAACAGTTTTACCTACGATTGTTCAATGTCAACACCATTCGTCACATAACATACATCAAGTCGATAGCCGAGTTTGTCCCAAACATTGTTCAGTGTGTCTGGAGTAATTGTTGCATTGTAATTGTCTGTTATTGAATTTGCCCAATGGCTAAACAAATTATAAAATATTAAGTTAATAAACAATTTATTAATAAGATAATTTGCTGTTTACATTGTTTGGTGTTATGTTTAAGTAAATTTTTAATAGTTATGTCTGGCGTATTTGGAATTTAGTTATTGTTTCACTTGTGTCATTGCTTGTTGTTGTTAGAAAAGGGCCAACCTATGTACGGGTATTGATTGTCTCCTATAGGTCCTTGTAGCCTATATATTATTGTACGTACAAGGAATTTGGTAATAAAATAATAAATAATAATAAACCATTTCCACAACACTTACCTGCCTGAGCAGCAATCCTTCGGTTATGAAAAGAATCTTCGTTTGTTGATTTCGATTTTTTTCAAAACGAATCTGATATCCGACTTCATGACCGTACTCGTTCAGTGTTTCGTGAGCGACTCTTTTAGAGAGAGAAATACAAGCAATGCGTCTAGGCTGTGTACAAGCTGGAAACATTCAATTCGTAAATGAGAAAATTAGATAAAAGAAGAAAAATAACACGTAATTTATTTGTAATAATTGATTACATTTTTACTTTCACTATTTTGTAAAGCAGACAACTAATAGCAGCAACAGAAAAGTCAATATTTTTTGGCAAGTATTGGAAGGAAGTCAGTGTTACTATGCAAACCCGTTACAAACATTGTTGCGGTTTGTGTATGTCGGCCAACAAGTGTAACGTTGTTCAACTTTTTTAATTTTTGTAATGTTTTTTTTATATTTTAAATATATTTTGATGACGTCCCAATGGACTATAATGGACTGTATATATGTGACACGTGTGAGTTTAAAAAAAGTTAATATATGTTTCTAGTTAGTTGTACAGTGTTTGATAATGCGCTACACGTTAACGAGGACGAGGATACGTTATTGGCGGTAAGAAATTATATTTATAATTAGAATCACGTATCCATTAGCTAATAACTTTGAAAAAAAACACACACACACATTATTTGTTTAAATTAATGTCTGAATTTTCCTTTTGTATTTATTGATATTTATTTAAAACACCTGGAATTCAAAATTCCTGACATCTACACGTATAAATAAAATTGAAGTGATTTTGAAATAAATACTTTTTTCTAAGCTCATATGGTTATTCACACTTTACTAAAACCTAAACATGCATTTTTTATTTTTCGTCTGCCTGTTTGTTTGTCTAGGCTAATTTCCGGAGTGGCTGAACGAATTTTGATAAAATTTTCATTTGCAAGTTGAGGAACTTTCAAAGTTTAATCTACAGTAGGCTACTTTTTATCCTGGAAATATTTAGGTTTCCCATTTAAAAATTGAAAAATGATTCACAAAATTAGGGGTTTTGCGAACGGACGTGACCATTATAAATAAAACAACTGATTTGGATCAAAAGCTTAACACTTTGACAAGATTGTCTGTGTTTTAATTTACTGTATACACTGGTTTAACCGTATGTAACGTGCCAGGTCATGCCGGTTATAGGGCATGTGGATTTTTGCTAATTTTCATATTTCTGGACCAATCTGGAATACCAAACTCCACTCTAGACCTGAAGCCAGCCCTTGATGAGGGTATTTTAATTAACTAATTTAACTATTATTTAAACGTAAAATATACCGCGAAGTTACACCAAACTCGGCCTAAACTAGGCCACGCGGGAACATAGTTATATTAACGGCAAACTACATTAATGACACTAATTAACCACCGAACGGCCCCCCGAACGCCGGTAGCTCCGTGGCGGTTAATTAGCCCATCATAATTAATGAAACTACACTATAAAAAGTAACCAAATTAATAATTAATCAGAGCTGTTTGTTCTCACTGTTCTCTTTACTGGACTCCGGTCAACGACTGCCTCGATCATTGGCGCTCGATGACATATCTCATCTGTGGCTAGATATTGCTTGGATCCAAGCCGCAACAAGGGACTGAGTGGCTCCCTGAGATCGAGTACCCTTAACATATCATATAGTCCCGTATCTCAGGTCGCCACAGTCACCCCCCCTAGCGGACGAAAAGTGGAACCCTAGAATCCACGCCAGAGCAGTGATTGCAAAAGGAGGAACATTGGGAAATGGAGTGGTTTACCAGTGGATCCCAAACAGTGACCCTTTTTATAAAGAAAGCAATCGAAACAACCGAACCAAGGACAAGGTTGTAGATGAACCAATAAATTTAGGAGTTGGCAGTTCGTTCTGCATCACCAGTTTTCACTTCTACTCCATGCATTTACTTATGAATTTACGCAGTCGAAAAGTGGGTTGGATTATATGGGTGTAAAGGAAGGAAAGGGAGAATGACTCAAAAGTCAAACGTAGCCAAGGTAAGCCGCCCGGAGAAAGTGAAAGAACAATAGATATAAATTGACTGTAACTACAATTATTAAGACGTAATTATCAAAAATATAGTGAAGATGGTTGGTGAACTAAATGGCGGCACAAAAATGCCTAAAAATTGATTTTATTTCCCTTTTTTTTCTTTTTTTTTTGGGGTGGGATGTACAGTTCAAAAGATTAGCTAATTATATTTAATGAGATTGAAAATTTAATGAGTTAAAATGTATGACTAACTAAACTAAATGGGTTGGGATGAAAGGAAGGTACTTAGTTAAGAGGTAAATGGTAATATTGAGGTGAAAGGATGTATACGCTGAATTGTAGACAGTAGTTGAAGTTGTTGCGGAGAGAGGATGAACAGGTGAGACAAATTAGCTCACCTCAGGATGAGCTGGTAGCTGGCTGGTGAAAATACTAACAATGTGTACTGTTTACTACTTCTTCACCCTGTTTGGATTAAAACTGCTAGCTTTCCTTACCACGTCTGGTTAAGCTCATTTAAAAGCCAGGTGTTGAATGGCGATTTGGTGTTCATCGTCTCCGTTTTCTGGTTGTTTGTCTTAGTGCACGACATGAAACGTACTCATAGATGTTAAACACACCTCGAAACATGATTTGTAATTTTTATGTTCGTCGGGGAGTAACAAACTAGCGGAAAACGGGATTTTTAGCGTTTATTGGTGTATAGCTAATAACTTACGTAGGAATAAAAGGGATACAAAAGTTTCGCGATTCGAGCGAAACTCACTGTGCGGTTTAGGGCCATGGTACTCGGATCTAAAATCACAAGCTGGAAGGATAGTCCTTTTATTTATTTAACCCTTTGGGACCCAGGGCGACGATCTATTGTCGATTAAAAAGTATGCGTAAAATCCCATGGCGCTGAGAGAGCCAATCTATCGTCGCGAAGATTATTTCAGTCTTATAATTATGTAAATAACTTTTTACATAGAACTTGGACATTTTTGTGTACAAAAAAATATAATCTATTTTAGTGTAAGCCTTAATTTAATCATCATATGTGCTTATTGACATTTTTAAAACGATCTGACAGCTGACGTATTTACTGTTAGTTATTTACTGATACAGTTTTTGGTTTTAATATTATTAATTATATTTTAATTTGTAATAATAAAAACACTCACTAATAAAATGAACTCACTTTTCTAAGAATGTTTAGATAGGTTAGGCCTATGTTAATTTTTACTTTTTCATTTTGCGACGTAAAACCAGATATTATTTTTTAATCGAATGACTTGAAATTTTGTTCACATATGGAAAATAGTATAAGGATTCAATTTTTAATGTTTCCGACACCTAAAACATTTCTAGTTTCTCTTTCAAAAATATTACAATTACGTTTTTTTTTTAAATTTTACAAAAACAAACACACAATTTACCACATAAAATGTTTTTAAAAATATAATTGAAACATAAAAATTAGTAGGTTTTACAGAAAAATTAATTTGTAGCATTTTGATGCCACAAACATTAAAATAGCTTCAATACAAGTAACTTATAATTTGTTTACCAAACCTCAACCGTAACACATTTTTTTGTCTGGGATTTTTCAGCATATTTTCCAATAAACTGCATATGACATTTTTTCCGACCAACAATATTTTTGGCCTGGGACCCAAAGGGTTAATCACATCTGCGAGTTAAGCCGTAGATACCAGCTAGTTAGTTATTATCTATACTAATATTATAAAGAGGTAAAGTTTGTTTTTTTGTTTGTATGTAGGGGGTAATCTCTGGCACTACTGAACCGATTGAAAAAATTGTTTTACTAATAAAAAGCTACACTATCCCTGAGTAACATAGGCTATAATTCATTTTGATAAAAACCTTTTTTTATTTCAATATTTGTAAATTTAGTTGGAAAAAATTCTTAGGTTAGGCCTAGAATGATAAACCAACACATGCATTCACATTTATTACCATAGCAACCAATTGAATAAAATAACAGATAATACAGCTACTGCTCCAATATTTCCATTAACAGCTGATTTCAAAATTTGAAGCAACTATTTTTGTATTTCTAGCTTTTAGGTTAGAGTTTTAAAATGTAGACCTAAGCCTTGCTGGTTCTTTTAACCATTATTATAACTGCTGTTATAAAATATAAGAAATATTTAATTTGAACATTTAACATTATTTACTACCTTAGTTTTGAGGTTATTATTAATCGTACACCTTTATTATAAATAAAACATAACATATGTTTTTAGAAGGTTCCATTGGGGGTTGGCGTGTGAAGCATGCAGGGATCTCCCCTAGTAATCTATAAATAAACTTAAATATTGACAAGTGAAAGCATTTCATTCTGTTTAAAATTGTCAGCTTCGTCTGATAACTAACCGTGACTGCTTCTCCATCTAAAAATATTTAGCACTAACTGTATAGACTTCCAATAGCAATGTCAACAGGCACTAAACATTTCCTTCTTTATGGCAATGTAAGAAAGAATGAAATGGTAGACTTACCGATTCTATTATAACCTGCTTTGAGGAGAAACTGCGGAACTTGAGTAGATTTACCACAACCAGTGTCTCCGGCAATGATCACCACACGTTCTCTAGCAACTGTACTCACTATCTCATCTCTGGAAAGTTCAAAGTAAAGGTTATATTGACTATTTCTTATAAGGATACCAAAATTCTGATTGTTTATAATTGATTTATACATCCATTGACCTCACCAGCAGCGAGGTTGAAGTATGCAACACAATATACAACTCAAAACAATAAAAGGACAGTTTTATACAAATTCTTAAAATTAACATTTCATTAATAGTTTTATGAACAGTTATAATTTTACACCAACAGCTTTAAAGTAATTAATTTTTGGATCGCAACAACTTAAATGCCTCACAGACACATAAAAAACTCAGACACAGAGTAGAACCCCTTACAAGTAAGATACTCCTCAAATTTTTGTTTAAAGTTATTTTTTAAAGTTTCCGTTTTAATGTGGTCAGGCATATTATTAAAAAATATTCCAGTACTAGTGGGCCCCGCAATGCTTCGCTATTGCTTGATTTAATTTAAAGGGCATTCAAGTTATTCCATTTCATTATATCGACTTAAGAAATCGAATTGCAAAATGGTTATTATGCCTCTTAGGAATATACTACCCAAATTTAGATTTATAGTTTGTAAACCTTTATAGATAATACAGTAAACCTTTTGTTTGCTTTTACCTAATCTAATAAAACTGATAGTTGTGAAGAATTGTAAAAAACCGGATTCTAAATTAGCCCAATTGGTTGGCAATAAACATGTTTTGGTTCATTGTAGGCCTAACCTAAAATTATGTTCAGTTTTTGATGCAAATCAGTTGTTTTATATATAAAATGTAACAACCAATGTTTGAATTGAATTAAAATATAGTACAGTAAGCATTTTTAGTTCATTTTTGTTTTTATTTACTTTAAGTTGGTCAATCTAACCTAAAAAGCTGTTGATTTTGAAAAATAATAAACTGATTACAAATTTGCTAGTAAAGTTGTTACGGTAATGAATGTAAACATAAACAACATGTGTTACTAAGCATTTTATACGAACAGCTGATTTTGTCAGGGCTATAGAATACAAGGGCTGGTCCACTTCTTTGATGTTGACGCTCGCCGACTGTTCCAACCTTCCTCTTGCCCCCACTCCTATGTGACGTCACTCTGGTACCATGACACGCCGTGTAAGCACGGTTCGCCTTAGCTCTCACGTGTTATTTGATATAACGTTGCAGATGATAATTCTTTAAAATATTATGCAATACACACAACCACCTAAATTATATGTTTACCAAATTTGGTTAATATTGAGTAATTATTTTGTTCAGTACAAGTGTTTAAAGAAGGTATATAATTCCGCGAGATTTTCGCCTTTTTCGCCTTTAAGGCTAATTTTCTCTAAGAGGCATTCCATGAATTTCTTTAAAAAATTATACAATACCTAAGTTATATGTTTAGCAAGTTTGGTGAATATTGAGCAATTATTTTCCTCAGTACACGTTTTTAAAGAAGGTATATAATTTAGCGAGATTTTCGCCTTTTGACGCATATTCAATGCAAATTTTCTGGAAGAGGCATTCCATGAATTTCTTTAAAAAATTATACAATACACACAATTACCTAAATTATGTGTTTAGCAAGGTATTTATTTATTTAATGTTACGTTGCAGACGAGATTACTTTATGAAATGTTACATAAATTATCAAATAATATTGTCTGCAGCACTACTTGAATAATCCAAGAAACACCTTTACTAACAAAATACATTAAAAGAAACATTTCCAGAATGGTGAGATATAAATAAATAAATATATAATATATAAATAATAATAAGATTTAAACTTAGAGTAGTACCGGTAATTATTTACAACTCAAAATTTAAAAACAACAAATTTTAAGTACTCAGCTTCAAATTAAAATAAACATTAAAAATATAATTTATTTAATGTAAGAGTTGCAAGCCAGATTACTTTAAGTTAAGAAGTTACCAAGATCCTCAAGTAATTTCTTCTGCAGCTTTAAGTTAAAATGTTTAAAAAATCTTTACTTGTAAAATCACTTAAAATTGTCAGAATAATTAGATATAAATAAATATATAATATACAAATAATTATAATCAAATTTAAACCTAGAGTAATAAAATTATTGATGACAAAAATGAAACATAATTTAAGTTAAACTTCTAGACTAAATTAAATTGCTCAGTATCAATTTAAATTTAAATAGTTCAATTAATTGTTTAAATTCAACTATTAACTATTCCCTAAGACCTAGGAAAGGAAAATTTCTATAAAGCAGTTTTTTTTTTAATATTTTATTTCAGCAGTAATTATTATGTCATGTGTATATCTGCATATAAATAAGCTACTCATTATGTGTAAGTATTTATAACTTTTATGTGTTTTATTTTATAAGTATTACACATGTTTTATTAAACTGCAGTATGACATTCAAGTGTTGGTGGTTTATTATAATAAAAACAAATATTTTTAATAATGTGGCATATTTTGTTCAATTTCATATTAAGTTTTCAGAAATGTTTCAGAGAATCAAACTAAAATTATGCTAACATTAGTACACTACATCGGTTTATTACCTACGAATTAGTTAGTTTTTAACCCTGTCTTCTGCTTATATCTTTAGACTAATTATTATTGTTTACAGTCTACTTATTGCTTTGTGTAATGTCAATACTAAAACTAAAGAAGAGCACATCATAAAAATGTTACAGCTTTGCTAAGAAATTGAAATTATTGTAGCAGAAATACTTATAAGAAGCGTTGGGAATGGAGCAGTTGTTACCACCGTGACGTCATCACAGTGGCAGTGGCGGGAACGCTTTCCTTGGCGGACTGGTCCAGCCCTTGTATTCTATAGCCCTGTGATTTTGTGCGCTATGGTCTTGAGTCCATACAAAAGAGGCTGTTCAGTTTTTCCAAATTTGAAACTTTTTCGGGAAACTTTTCAAATTTTTCTTTATATAAAAACCTAGTTCGGACTATTACGAACATTTTAAAACAAAAAATAACCAAATTGGTCCAGCCGTTCTCAAGTGATGCGCTTACAAAGGATCAGCAATTCATTTTTATTATATAGATTAAATAAAGGATCCCTCGCAGCCACCCTAAGATGCACCGGAGTCACAAGAAAGTCACCTCTTGCTCTAGTATTATAACCATGGATTTCTCCATTTTTCTGAGAAACAAAATTTTCTGAAAAAATCAATAAAACAGTTTCCAGCAAATAAATCAAAGGGACAGTAAGTATTTGATTAATTCTAAAAAATTCCTTAAAGGAGCTAGTTCTTTTCAAATTAAAAATAATCCTCATTGCTTTTTTTTAGTTAAAAAACTTTGTGAGAAACAGTTGATTGTCCTCCCCACACAACTACTCCATACCTAAAATATGGATAGAAATGTGAGTAGTAAACCATGAGGCAAGTGCTTCTTGAACAAATCTTTTACTCAATCTTTTTAACACAAAAAGGCCTGTGTTTAGTTTGCTACAAACATGGTGGATATGTGGTCGCCAAGTAATAATAAGCAGCAGGTACATGAAATCAGGGATCATTTCATAAACCATCAGTCGCTGATAACACCAAGAAAAATACACATAGCCCATTTCAAACATTAAAATAAGATCATTCACCATGATTATAAAACCATATAAGCGTAACCAGGATGACCGTATAGAGGGGGTTACAACAACCTGGGGGAGGGGGCTATTTTAGAATAGCAACCATGATTCACCCCCCGCCAAATCTTTCCATGCGCTGTCTCTAACCTCATAGGCCAGGAACACCAAGGCATTTTTTTGTCGGCTGCGGATTAGTTACTGTCGCCACTTATAAAATTTTAAGTGTGCACACATGGCGGTAAAATTTCCGACGCTGTCTAAAAGCCTCACTCATTGGGATTCATTAAACTGAAGTGTCTAGTTCATCAATCTCAAAGTGTGTTATGTAATATATAATTTCTTTTAATGTTTTATTGATATGAACAGAGAGCAACTCTCACTTTATTGTTATTCCACCAAAAATTGAAAAGGAAGCAAAAAAATACATTTATTTGGGTACATCCAATCAATAAATAAAAGAAGAGAAGATTTTGGAGCATTCAACACTGTGTTTCATGATTTGAGGAACTAGAAGAAACATTTTTCAATTACTTAAGAATGTCGGTTTCGTCATTTGTCGAACTACACATGTGGCTAAAGGATAGCACTACACGAAAAAAAATACTAAAGTAAGGAAAGTTGGCGTGCATTTGGTCACTGTTTCGGCGGAGACGATGGAAAATCCGTCGATTGTAGGGGCAACGAGCGGCTGCACAGCTATCGCCAGCGGTAAATAAACCAATAGTTCATTTTTCCGACCAATGTGTATGCTCTAATACTCTCCTTCGCGCCACGGTTGATATGATTTCGATGGCAAATAATCCATGGTGGACGAAAACTCCGTGTGTGTTCCAGGCCATACACTATACTGCATCATATATCAAATAAAATGCCAGTGCTCAATTCGACCAAATGACAAAATATATTGATAATTTATTGTAGCGATTATTAAAAAGGTTAAGGAGGGAGAAAAAGAAGCATTGTTGTGGGATTGAGTAAGAAGAATGTTTTTGAATGATCATAAAACAAATGAAAAGTTAATATTTAAAAAAAGGATAATTACAGTTAAAGGTTTCTGGAAGTGTTTCTTCCAGTCGATTACTCACCTATATTGTGCAACTGGCAAATGTTCTTGCATACATCTTAATTTCTTTAACTTGGCAAAACGCTCCTTTTGTTTGAAATCAAGATATAGCAACAGTATAGAACAAAACTGTTTAAACCTTTCAAATGATAGTGGTTGAGAACAAGAAGAAGAAGTTGGTAACTTTGCAAACAGTTCAGTTTCTTTGTAAGCTAACCTCGTATTGACAAACACAGTTTTGTCATAGGCTTGTTCATCTGGAAACAAGATTTTAGTAGATATTACAGGATGTTGCATTGGTTACACTACATGAGCCAAGTATATGACTTATATAATACTAGTAAGCCCCCGTGAAAAATCACAGGCTGATTAATTAGATACACATCAGAAATACATCATTTAAAAAACAAACTATTAAAAAACAACATTAATGAATACTTATCTAGGCCTACATAACTATGCTGACGGGGATTTTTGCTCGGTAAATGTGTACAATGATAAGGATTATAAAACTGTAGGCCTACGTGTTAAAAATTTTTATTTATATACGTTTTTTATTTAAAAAAAGATAAAAATACTATGTTGTAGAAGATGTGCGAATGTATCCGAAGTTAAACGAATATAACTCTTCTTTAAATTTGTATAAACAAATATATTGATGATAAAACGTTGTATTTATATACAGTTTATAACCTCATAGCAAATATTATAAATATAGCATACATTAGTTACATAACTCATATTTAAAAAAAATCAACTTCACAATAAATTATAATGATGAAAGTTGTAAACATAACCCCAAACTATAATCTACACTGGGTTTGTTTAAGTGTTACAGATGATGGGTGAAATCAGCTGTTTAGATGTACGAATGTTTCTGAAGTTAAACAAATAGGTATGTTTTCTGTAAATTTGTATAAAAAAATGTATTGGTGATAAAAGGTCAGTCACGACATCTTCTTTTATATATACATATACTCAGATAGTACTGTATTTACTCTACTCTGGTGAGAGGGAAAGGTAATAAATATAAAATATGTAAATAACTAAAAGAAATATTATCATCAAACTAAACATAAAATGTGTAGGCCTATATTTGTAGTTAATAATCGCGCTAAAAAATTATGTAATTATATTACTATGCATAAAATCACACAAGCTGCACGAGTATTAAATTCAAATTTGTATTTGTTAAGCGCAAACTTATCATATATTTAATAATTATATAAAACTACTTAAAAATATAGTTAAGGTATTACGTAACGTAAAATTTGTAAATTTACAGAGAGTAAAACTACTAAAAAACATTGTACAAAAAAAGAAAAATAATACCTAAACATTCTCAGTTTGAACTCGCAATGCAATTATTTACATGTGCAAAAAAGTTAGCAGCACTACTCTCTTTCCTACAAAAAAAAAACAACATCTGCAAAGTATCAGTAGTGGAGGTATATTGTCAACGTACGCCAATAATAGATAAATTGATATGTTAAGCAGGTACACTTACGTTTAGATGTATTTTGAGTTTCTTTAAGGTTGGCTTTTTTCTGTACACATTCATATTTGTTTAAGAACAACCAAAAGTCTTCAGGGTCTAAAACCAAATCAGAAGTTCTAAAGAAAACTTTGTTAAATTCATACTTATAACGCTCAAAAGTAAAATCTTTATCAGAGTCAATTTCACAATTGATTTTTGATCCATCATGATTTGAATGTAATTTTCTGGTATTTCCAAATTGTGAGCGATAATTTAGATTTTTATCATCTCTCTTATTATGCCTTCTTCTATTTCGTTCATAGCTTGAATCACTAGACGAACTACTTCTTTTTCTTTTGGATTTTGCATGTGTTCTACTTTGCCTGTTCATCTGAAAGTGTATTAAAAGATAACTAAACCAAATGAATATATTTTTTTCATAGTAATAATTATTCAATATATACACAATTTGATAATAAACTTATTTTTCAAACAATTTTTAGTTTAGCTTATATTGTATAAAATAGATAAGATAAACATGAAAATACATCAGGAATTTTCAACAAGTCACTGTACGATTAAACTTCAAACCTCCAAATAAGTTTATCTCCAAATAACAATTATAGCCTACATAAGTCACAATAACCCTAAACGTTAACATTTTTGTTTTCACAGTAATTTATTACAGAACGATTTTAATCTCAGCAATTAATCTTTTATCAAATATTTTTCATGATATATTCTATTAAACAATAGCCTATGCATCCTAGAAACATGATTTTCAACGTTTAAATACATTTTAGAAATTTTGAAAAATTAAAAAGAATACATCTATAAATTTTCTTGAAAGTCCGTGGGCCATTTGTGTTGGCAAATTAAAAAGCTCTCAAGTTTTATATTTTAAATCTGTGGTCATATTTCCGTACATTTCCAAGTGGCTGCCAAAAAACAAAATAAATTTACGTTAGTCATTATAATTCTAGATAAAAAATATAACCTGTAAATAAACATTGATAAAGGTTAAGAATAAACATTATTCTATATTTGTGAGGCGGAAAGCAAAAAGGGACCTCATCACGGCAAACTGAAAATTTCAGTACAAGCAGTTTCATCGAATGAGGTCAAAAATATCGATTTTCGGTTGTTTGCGGTTTAATATGCTTCATTTCATCCTTTACCAGTTGTAATTGATTGCAAAACTGTTGTAAACGGATAAAACACTAAAAAAAAATAATTAACATAGCTTGGGAAAAGGGACCTCTTCGCGCTTATGGGAAAATAACATGGGCCGCGAACAGGTCCCTTTTCTCAAACACATCAGATAGCAAGGCAATACTTTAAAAACTACTCTCTGATGAATTCTAGCAGCGACGAAGTGAACTACTATGAGTTTATTGTAAAATGAGAACGTTTTCTGGTTATAAAAATCCCTGTCCCGACTTCAGTTACCTTTTCTTTACAGGTTTAAAAACCACCTACTCTTAGTAGTTGTACTAACACACTTAAACTATGCATTTAAAGCTAAGATTTTTGTATAATTAACTATTGATAACCATTATTAATTATTACATTAATTAATTTTTGATAAGTTAATGTACTGTCCAAACAATAACCGTATTGTCATGAAACCCAAAACATCGATGAAGCTGGCAGCAGTAACTCTGACGGCCCTCGACCTGTCCCAGGACCTTCGACGAAGCGTCGAAAAAGTTCCACTTAAATAATGAAGATGGATGTTCATGAGAGACTTTCTTATATCATTTTTTAGAGGATGTTTTAAGCTAATTTGTATAAAAATTTTATTTCTTAAATGTTATAAATAAAGTTTTTGTGTTACTTTGAATATTTCAATTGCGTTTTTCTCAAAATGCCCATTTTCACTGTATAAAATTAAAAAATCCGTAACTTATAACGTTTTTGAAATTTTACAACGTTCTGTTTTTACCGACTCTCTCTTCTTCATGCAGTTCCCCTTTCTACCGCTAGGCGGCGACTCCGTACAGTCTCTGCTATTTTGTAACGTCAAAGCTTAATCTGAGAATCGACAGCTGTTCTTATCTCGTGAGCTGAGTTTAGCTTCGTCATGCAACCTTCTAGTATTAGTCGCCATTACTCTGTTACGAACTTCACTCTTAAGACGGCGCAAAGTATCTAGTCATGTCGTTGTATTTCCTTAAATAATTTAGTCGCGAGTTTAACGACAGTGCGTCGCTAATTATCATGGCCTTGTTCTAAGTCCAATTCTTCTAAATACCAGTGTTTCACTGGTGCAACGACCACACCTAATTCCAACAACCACATATGTTCTGCTGTTAAAGCCAACCACCAACATGCAGCTTTAATAACTATTTTTCTGCGACAGTGTTTGTTTTGATATAGCTATGAACCAAAAAAAATCTGATATTTTCTAAAATCTGCAGTGAACTTTATAAGAAACTTTGAATAGGCTGTGTACTTGTATGTTTTTTTGTAACAAATGAATAATTCTTAAAATATGTCTTTTATATTTAATAAACTTGGGAGGAGCAGCTATAGCAAATTTTGGACCTCAGCCCTAAGGGCTCTATATTAGAAATTATATATACTTTTTTTTAGAGAGACGTCTCACAATTTCTTTATTTTTATTTATTTATTTATACTTAGCTTTACAGTTGGCCAACGACATAAATGTTAATTATTAAACAAATCCATGGTACTAGATGTTAAATTTTGTATTTTGTCTGTTTAAATTTGTATAAACCTTGTAATCATTACTAATGGGGAGGGTTTTTGACTTTTATTTTGGGGAGGGACTTTAAATTCAATTTAAATTTATACATATATTCTGTAATACAAACTTTTCTTTTTTTTGTACTTTAAGGGCATATAACTTATTTCTTTTTATTAATTAAGGGCATATAATTTTTTATTAATTTTGGTTAATAAACCTAAATTGTACCTAGTTTTTTTGGTTTATTGACTTAACCTCAAGGTATCTTATGAATTGTAAGTGATCAGCTGAGACATTTCTACTTTTGGTGATTTTTGACTTTAAAGGTAAGTTTTGAACATGTCCAATCTATGTGGCCCAGTATAGCTTCCGTTTCTTTATTTATTCGTTTTTGTAAGATTGGTACAAACTTAAACAAAAAAAATCATAGATATATGATTTTTGCACTAAATTGTTTGTTATTCAAAGCTTAATTCGATATTATCAAAAACTAAAAACCGGAAATTGCCGCGATGAGGTCCCTTTTTACTTTCCGCCTCACATTTTGACTTCCTTTTTTTACATTCCAACCAAACAAGAATGAACCCAAGTGATCTCCATAAGCCGCATTTACAAATAAGTTTAAAACAAAACAATTTGCAACTTTTCAAGAATGTCTGAAATTTTCCAAAGTATACCTACGATTTATAATTTGTTGCAAACTTTAAGAATTTTAAATAGATTTCTCGAGTTACAAACCGAGTTTCATGTTTCCAGTAGGAATCGGTAAATTACTGAAAACTTCCTTTGATCTTAGTTTTAATCTCAAAATGTTCACCAAAAGTTGCAAATTTTCTCCCTCCTCCATCGTCTAAAAGTTTTTAAAACTCCTATCTGTCCTCAATTCTCTCGATAGTGAATCAACGTCATCCCTGTTCAGATCTTCTAAAAGTGTTCTGCCACTGTATCTCGCTCTTGCTCTAACGGTCTTACCCAGTATCCTCTTGGTGCTCTTTGAGTGGCCAAAGTGGCAAAAACATTAACACTCCAAGCTAATATTTCTGTTACCGGTATACAAAGCAACTAAATTAATTTTAGAAACTTATAGGCCTATATGTTAACAATATGGAAACATACTGTGATTATAGACTGTATGTTAGAATTTCAGGCTATTTTTGTTCAAGCTTAATATTATTGAATGAATAAGTTAACAACCTAACCTTCAAATCAGCTTGAGTGTTAATGTATATTTTCACCGACCGAAATATAAGAAGAAACTTTTTATTGGCAACTTTTTGGTTTCATAAAAAAATTTCAAACACTGAGATGCAAACTGCTGTGTAAACGCGGCTTCACTAACCATGATTATTAAAATCTCGGTGAAATACATTAACACTCCAGCTGATTTGAAGGTTAGTTTGCCAGCTTGTGAATTTGAAAATGAAAGCACAAAAACAAAAATAGTCTGAAATTCTAACTTACAGTCTCTAGTCACAGTATGTTTTCACATTGATAACATATATAAATTGCTAACATAAATTAAGCTGTTTTGTATTTCATAAATATTTGCTGGAATGTTAATGTATACTTTCGACAAAATCTCTTTTGTTTGTAATATTTTCAAGGCATAAGCTATCAAACACAATTATGAAAGTAGAAAACAAGAAATTAACCTACTTTAATGTTTCAGTTATTGTGACGAAAATCAAACATTATTCCTTTGTCGTCCTAGGTTAGATCTTTATAGCATTTAGGTACCTATAGGTATTATAACTTTCCTAAACAAATATTTTGGTCGGCATTGTAGGTTAGAGAGTTCATCTCCGTATACTACAATTTACTGAATTCAGCCAATATAATCTAAATTCAGTGCTCTATCTATAGACTGCAGCCACTAGCAACTTTTGATTAGAATTGCACACACTTTTAGGTTAAAATGTATTAACACAATCGAACAACTAAACTGTAATTAATATATAACCTCTCTACGCTTAATTCGTTAGTAATAAATAATAATATGCCAAATACACTACGCTTGGTAAAATGTAAACAGAATATTTTCACAAAAATTCACATGTTAGGTTATATTATAGATTACACTAATAATAATAATAATTTGGAGTATGGAAGTAGTCAGCTGTTGCTGTTATGTATTTGTTTGAATCTGGCCAAACGAAGTTTATTGTTGACAGTTAAATTATTTATTTTATAATGCTAGTCTCTTACTACTATATATTAAAAATAACATGTAATTTTTATAAAATAGATATTTTATACTCCTATGTTATTTAAATATTCCAAAATAATATATGTAAATTCATTAATCAAAACAAATATATTATATGTTCATTCCGTTCATACTATAAAGATTATAACATTGTTATTGAAATATAGATAAGTAAATAAAGTAACCATGTTATTTTGAAAACTTTGTGGTAGGTAGTGGTTGTGTTATTATTGCATTTATGAAGTATACCACAGTGCTCCAAGAATATAGTACAAACATAATTATTATAATAATATAACTAAATATTTATTGGTCAAGGTCAAGTGGATTTTTCCAAAGACTGTTTCAACTGACTTCTTGTAGTTAAAAGTTGTTGACGACTGACGAGGTTCAAAATTAAGACATTGATATTGATAACACATTGCTGTTGCGAGTGGGAGTAGAAGACTGGAATGGAAAACGAAGACGAAAGTGAAAACATCTGATTGGCTTGTAAAATTCTTAAATTAGGTTCAAAAAATTTAAATAATAAATAAGTAGCTTCACTTTTTATAATGTTTATCAGTCGTTCTGTCCGTAAACAGGGTCTGCCTCAGCTTAATGTATAATTATTTTTCTAGCAACTTAAATTTGGCTTTGTTTATTTTCTTCATTGACACAACATGGGTGACTCGAGTCAAGAGTTTTTCACACCACTTACTTTAGGCCTGCCTGATACACAAAAAGTAGAATCCCAAACTATTCTAAATTCGCAAGAAGATGAAGAAGATGACATCTGGGGAAGATTATGTCCTACTGCCCAATTCAACCTTCATCGTCTTGGTAAGTTTCTAGAAATAGGCTACTTGCTAGAACTTTTATGCTTTCAAAACCCTTACAAAAGCCTTGTCAAAGAAGGATTTGGTTTTACCCACATCAACATAATGGTAGCTGTATGAAGAATTAAACTGAACATAAACGTTTTAAATAATGCTTAGTTTAGTTTATAAAAGATCTTTGACATAGATCCATGATGGCATAAGTTTTAGAGGGTAATAGGGACCTAAAGACCGTTTTATTCATACAAACATTTTTTTAAAAGGCAAAAATCAGTGTAGGCAATAATTATGACTTCAATTAAATTTTTTAAATAACTAGACAAACGTCCATTATCTTAACCCGGATTCCAACCTGGGACCTTGAGCTTCTGAGTCAAGTATGCCAATATCCCCTCAGTTGCAAGGCCAACTGTGGATCGTGGTTTTTGAGTAAATGAATTCCCTAAAAAAACATGCTACAATCAACTGGTTGCATTAATATATTGCATACATATGTAGGCCTACATATACAGTATCCTTCACATAGCAACAATAACAATATATCCTAGAACTGGACATATTGCATTAACCCTTACAGGCTAATGCACAACAGTGATAAGTTACCATGCAGACTTTGTACTATTGCTGCCTATGATGTAGTGTAGCAGGTGACATTTACCGATTCAAGTCATTTGTTAAATTTGTGGCAGATCACAGCACTAGTTATAGACCTTCTGTTACAAAAGAAATAAATTAGGTTTGTTTAGTGTAGGTAGTTCTTTGAAATGTCATAATATGTTTAGTTTAAGTTTAGTTGTATACATATGGTGTTTGGGATGAATTTTTCTATTATATTTTGAATGGTTCGGAGTTATTGTACGTGATGATGTTAACCCTACAACTGTTAGAAGTCTCAGCTTCGTATAGACCTAAGCTTCGTGCCACATGAGAGTTTTTATTCGTTTGATATAATTTTGTGACTCAAGTAAAACTAAATAAAATACTTTTACAAAATAAGAAATTAAAAAGGTACAGATGACTTTTGTGATTTATCCTCTACACTTTGTTATACAGTAATATTTCATTTTTGGGCAAAGCATATAGCCTATTCCTAAATTACTATTCAAACAATTCCTAATTTTGTTAGCAGTCTTGTAGTAGAGACATAAAAAGTGGTGTTTTCAAAATAAGAAATTTGAAATTAATATAGCCTATATTTGTATACAGTTCTATTTAGAACTAAATTAGAAACTTTTGTACATGTTTTGAAAAAAATACAAAAAATGTTTAAGCCTACTACTTTTTATATAGGCCTAAAGTTGAACTTTTCCTTTCGTTACTGAACATTAACATTTGGCCAAAAAGGGGGTTGTTTTTCAAAATTTTTCAAAACCTTTTTTCGTGCATCTATAGGGGAGAGTGGGGATGGTTGGGACAGTGGGAGGTTTGGGACACCATAATTTGTTGCTTAATTATTGGCTGCACCGAGGCAGTATCCCTCCAGAATTGTTTTGGAGGGTTTTTCTTTGAGTGGGTAAAATAACAGACTGTTTGATTGAGCTGTTGATTTTTTTAAGAAGAGAAAGGTTATTTTCATCAGAAAAGCCTAGATTTTTCACCCAATGCAATGAGAATTTTATCATTCTGAATAAAAACTAATAAGTTTAATAATTAAGTATCTTATACTCCATTAGCTTCTTCGTTTTAGCTTTCTTTTGATGTACAGAGATTACAGTATTCTTATGACATTATGAAACTGGTAGGTTTTATAGTAATAAACTCACTAAAGGGATGTTTGGGACAGTATGTGTAGGGATGTTTGGAACAGTGTAAATGTATTTGAAAATTAACTGAAATTTAAAAAAATCCAAAATCAATCTGTTGATAGTTTTTGAAGTTCTTATTAGGTTTTAAGGTGTAATTTTTCATTTTAAGAAAAGATTTCTTATTCAATTCAAGGATTTAGATACAAGATTTTAATTTTGTCTACAAGTTAACTTAGATAATGTATTATTTGAACTAGAAAACATTCCATTGTTATTAAAAGCACCTCAAGGTTTAATTTACTTAGGTCTAAATATGTATCCTTTAATCAAGTAGGTTTATACATTTTTAATTGTGTATTATTTATTGATGTCCCAAACCTCCCACACACATGTTCCAAACCTCCCTCACTAAGGGAGGATTGGGACACCTTGCAGAGATCTTGTAAAAATTATATATTTCATAAACTAAATGGTTTGGAAGGTTAATAATTGTACACTTTGTAGCTAAAATAACAATAAATAATATACAGCAGTTAAAAAAAAAAATGAAGCAATAGAAAAAATGTGAAAATTTATAAATGTCAAAAGTGTCCCAACCATCCCCTCTCTCCCCTACAGGCCTAATAGACGTGTTTTGTGCAAATTTGTTTGAAATCGATGGAATAGTTTTCTCTCTAGCTAATAACAATAATATATTTAGTTAATCTCCTACTTTAATATCTCCTACCCCACCTACAATTATGAAGTCACGGTGAATCTGTTTACTAATTTAAATGTGAGAAAGTATGTGCCAGTTCCAGTTAAATACAAAAATTAAAGTTTAGTTTATTTCCTTTCCAACGGTGCCG
>JAGFPH010000856.1:37271-67718 GCA_018207615.1 Philaenus spumarius
TAGTTATTCCCACCTAGTAGTCTTCCTCATAAAGGCACAGATACTAGCTATTATGTTTCCTAGGATGGTTTCCCTTTCCTGAACTGGGGGGCCTAGGGTAAAAGTCCTGGCTCTACCTAAAGCCTCGCATTCCAATAGGATGTGTTCAGCTGATTCTTCAGCCAGTCCACATTTCCTACATATGCTCTCCTCGGCAATCCCAATTCTATGTAGATGTTTCCTGAGGTGACAGTGACCCGTTAATAGGCCAACCACCCATCTCATGTTTTCTCTTCCTAGTGAGATACGCTCTTCAGCATGTTTCCTTCCTGGCAAGTCGACTCGTTCCTGAATTTCTCCAGGCTCTGTCTTTGCCACCCTCTTGCATCCACATCACAACCGATGTTCTGGCATGCCCATAAGAAATCCCAAGCACCGGCTCAGGGCCCACAAGAGGAGACTCAGACCCTTTCCTGACTAGTTCATCTGCTCTCTCATTACCATCAATACCTGAATACCCAGTGACCCAGCATACAGAAACCTCGTTCCCCTCGCTAAGCTTCATCAATGCCGAGAGGCAGTGCCATACTATTTTAGATTTTACTCTGAATGAATTTAGCGCTTTGATCGCTGCTTGGCTATCAGAGAAAATCAGAATGTTCTTACCTTTGTATCTCATTCTAAGATTCTCTTCTATGCACTCCGAGATCGTACAAACTTCTGCTTGAAAGACAGTAACGTGTTTGCCTAGATACAGGACAATGGAGCCCTCAGGTTGAACCCCATTCCTGTTCCCGTCTTCATCTTCGAGCCTTCTGTAAACCAGACTATTTCCTGCTCATCGTATAAACTCCTTCCAGACTCCCATTCTTCCCTAGACTAGAGAAGATTTTTATCTCAAAGGGTTTCTCAATAGAGAGTTTTGGAATCATGTGGTCTGACGGCATGTTTAAAACTTCCTGATGTTAGAGACCACCTGATTTATATTGCAATGTCCAATTGCAAGCCAGCTTGTTCTCCAGCCTACCTGCTGCAGTCTGCATCCTGCCTGTCCCTGTATAAACACTTGTTAGTATAACTTCCTAAGTGTGAAATCTGTTCAAAGTTAATGTAAACATTTTTAAATATTTACTAAAACTTTTGGTTTTTTAACAATTTTTGATACAACCTACCCTTACTGCCAGGGCAGTATCTAGTGTAATGAAAAAATTACACATTTTGTAGATAGGTAACAAAAGTAACTAAAAAGTACCAACAAATATATATATATTTTTTTTAATTGCAAATTTTGGACTCAAGGTTCGGCTCTAGCTGTCGGCCTTGTTGGCTGACACTCCATAACACCAATGTTAAATTAAAATCCAAATTTTTCCTTTATTTTTGATTGGATAATTATGAACGATATGTCATTTTAAAGCTATGGCCAATATGCATGCAAATGGCTTTTCCAAAACTAAGAAAAACATTTTGTTTAATATTTATTAACAATTTAAAACTTTGATCTTTAATATTTTTTTATGTTGTCACTATTAATTATAACGAAAAACTACCAAGCCATTCGCATGAAGAATTTCGTCCCCAAGAGTTTGGTATTTTTTTAAACGCTATTTGAACAATTGCGGGTTTTAAATGAATTTAGGCTGAGCAATGTCCGTATAGGCTACCGCCGCTATAGGGTGATTTTAAATATTTTTTTACGTTGTAACTATTAATTATAGCGAAAAATTACCAAGCCATTCGGATGAAGAATTTTGTCCTCAAGAGTTTGGTATTTAAAAAAAAACGCTATTTGAACAATTGCATGTTTTAAATGGATTTAGGATGAGCAATGTCCGCTTAACCTACCGCCGCTACGCTGGAGTCGCAGGTTGCTTTCTGTTTTACTAGAGCCGACCCTTAACTAATATTCAACTTTGCAAAGCTGATTTTATTAGAAAGCTTGTTAACTTCGTCTGTTCCTTCGTTAGGCCTACCCATGTAGTGACATTGATATGTCATTCTCATTTCATGTTGGGATTGTACCAAAAGTAATAGTGTTATCCGTAACCTATTTCTGTGAAACCCCGATTTTATGTTCCGGGAATTAACATTTTCCCATGTTTTGTTGCTGTAGTTCCGATGAAACGCCTATAACCTTCACTTTCATGGATTTTACAGTAGTAAATTTATATTTTTTTGATGTATAACACAAGTATTTCATAGAAACAAGCGCAAATAATTATATTCATTTTCTTTTGCCAATATTCGGGGGAGGGGGGTGTAATGTCTCACATCTCAGTAATACAAAACATTCATTTATGACAGCCTAGTATTATAGCCTAGAGAACCCTATGTCAATATATAAATAAACACCAGTAACAATCCTATAAAGAAATGAAAGCCAGATACTAAATTAGAAGCACTATATTTATTATTTATGTAAAATTTGTCAAAATCACTATACAAGAACTCAAGATGGTTAAAAACGTATTTAGTTAAGTTATGTCAGCCATATTTGTAGGTTATTAAACCATTGTAAACACGAGTCAAGTAAAAGACCAATAATGTACCATGTAATTTAAATTATAAACGAAAACACGATAATCCAATGTGTAGAACATATCCTAACTTTAAGAAAATATTTATAAAATAATTAATAGTTAATTATATACCATAGACTATTATTACCCTTAAAATATTCCCAATGATTAGTTTAACATATGACACAAGTAGTACAACATACACCAGAATTCAAAAAGGAAGTAATTATTTAATCGGGTAAATTAAAATTATTACAAGTAAATAAATTTAAGACTTGAAACGCAAGAACAAATTAATTCTATAATTGTTTTGGCCAACAAAGAAATACTTTAGGTATAAAAACCCATCAAAAACTATTTTAAAGTGAAGAAAAAGGACACCATCATGAAAAACAACAGTGACGTCATAACGCGTAACCACGGCAACGGAGAAAGGAATGTGTGACGTAACATCACGTGAACGCAATCAACGAATTAAATGAGTGAATACTTATTTCCGGATTCTGAGATAGGCGGAAGTAAAGGAACAAGCTACATCGTTTGAAAGTGAAGCCAAAATCAGTACAATTTAAGAACTAAGCGTGGGTGGACGTAATTAATGCAATGAAGAAGTGACGCCGTTAATTGTTTCATAAAAGTGTAGTCAAAAAGTACAATAACTCGATATTTATCCATATGTGCAACCAAAACTGATAAGTATTCAAAGAACAGTGATTAAGATTAATATCTACAGGAAATTATTTAAATTAAATAAAAGAACTTCATCTTCTTCCAATCCAATTCCTTATGACGCCATTTCGTAATTATTAACTTCATGTTTGAACTCATAATTGCGTATATTTTAAATGAGATAATTACAGCAGCACGAGTACCCCTAGTCCGAGATTAACTTGAATTAAAATCAAATTTAACTAAATTATGTATTGTGGTGATAAAACAAACTTTATTCTATGAAATTTTAATTATTATACTGAGCTAATCCAAACCGGAAATAGACATTCTTTGAAATAGAGATTCTACATTATAATTGAAATAAATCAAATTCGTTCTTTATATCTTATTATAAACCAAAATTATAAACCTTATGTACCAATAGATAAATGATTTAATTATATTAAACCAAAATTTGTTAAAATTAAACTTGTACTTATTTCAAAGATAATATAATTGAGATTGAACTTAGTAGGTTTCAATTATAGTACCTATAGGCTACTACAGTAGAATAAGAAATAGTATTATAAGTTTAGCTTCCGGATAGTGGGGGCCTTATAAAAGGAAAAGAATTAATAGTTGCAACGAGTTACCAGTAATTGGTAACTGGTTGCGCGCATGCGCAGAACCCGACCTTGGCCGTGACTTTGAACGAGTACTTCAGTCGAGTGGGATACGCCGAGCAAGAAACTACGCACAGAGCCAGGTCTTATCGTCTGCGGCCGGCAACTTTCCACACTGACTCAAAACCTTCTAAATTATGCCATAAGCAAACTTTAATTATATATTTTAATCGGTTATCGCCTAACGACATAATTAATCAATCGCGCACTCGTAATTAAATACTTAACAGTGATAAGTTCATCCGGTTATGAAGCGTTTCGTGTTCAGTGACTAGAGTAATTAGTTTAAACTTAGAGTTAATTAGTTAGAGTTATATATAAGTAATTAGGGGCTCATTTAAAGCTGGCGGAATGGGATTACCAGGTTTGGTGTAAAGGCAATCGGTTGGTTTAGGTTGATATTAATTCAATTCCTCTGCGTGTGTGGGTAACGGCCATTTTGGGTGGAGTAATCCAGTCACGACTTCCATAATTTATACTAAGTCCACGCAAAACACGCTGGGCAGTTATTACCTTAATAACATCAAAGGGTTAACTGCCACATAGTTATATTATAACTTTGCTCCACAACGCATGGACATATGAATTTTGACAAAAGAAATAAATATATATAAATATCTCCATAATAAATACATTATAGGGGGTGCATATTAGATTACCTTTTTTTTATTACCATTATAGGCTATCATAAATGTTTGAAAGTAGTATTAGGACGTAATATTTTTTCATGGCCATTAACAGTTCTATTATAAATTATATTTAGCGCTGGTTGGTATTTTTTTAAATTAGCGCAAATTGTAATTCAGTTACCAATTTTTGTTTGCAGACATACTTACACCGTTACATTTTAAATTACGTTTTAACACCAGTATACCATAAAGTTATTGCAAATTGTATTCGGCCGTCTATTTCTTTGGCAGACATTCCCTGTTCTCTTTTAAATTATGTGTCTACGGTTCTTGTAGACTGAGCCGATAGGGCGTTTAAACTGCATGTAGTACCTGGTGAATTAGTCCGAGTCAAGTTCTGAATCAATATTTTGTATATTACTTTTCAGCCTACATTTTTATAGACACAGCGCAGATGCAAATCTGGCTACCTTCTGAGTTGAGAAATAATTTCGCTGTGATTTCAACCCTAGGATCTGGGGCTTATGGAGAAGTAAAATTAGTTATGGACAAGGTAAGCAAAGATAATTCATTTAAAACTTTATAATGACAATGTCGAGACTTTCCAAACCAATTTACTAGAAAAAGCTTCTTTTTTTAAATCTTAAACCTATCATAATTACTATTTAATGTAATTTTTTGCATATTATCTTACTTTTAAAACCGGTTTTGTCTTGCATTCTCTGTCAATTCTTTCCTCGAATACCCAGGAAGTTTATAATTATAAAGTTCTTCGTGCATCTCCAACTCTCCAGCGAATTGCAAGTGAAGTTCTTGGTCGCTTTTGATATGAAGAAAACGGAATATAAGCTGCCGAACACCTCATGGTTCGGTGCAACTTTAAATGCATCACAACTGCGACCGCGGAAAACTATCGCATACAATCGGTTTGAAACTGATCTCATTCCGATCTTCTCGTGTGCAGTTCCCCACAGCTGTGCGCTGCCAAGGTCGCAAAACAGTTGCGAGCTCAACTGGTTTGCAACCTTTGTCGCAAAACAGTTGCACCGTGTGCGTCCGGCTTAACCAGTTTACTGTTGCGTAGCACACTTACCTCATGGTATCGTAGGCAATCAATCAAACTATCTTATTTTAGTTAACTGATCATTTTTCTTCCTTAAATTAAAACACTTGCTAGTATATACTGGTAAATAATTACCAATAAATTTGGATATAAAATGGCTCAGTTTAAACTTTCAAACAGCACCAAACACTTGCGACTGTCTCTTACAATCGCTCAAGATAGAAGAACGATAATGGAGTTGTCCTTTATTCTCCAGAAAGTCCTTACCTGGAAGTTCCGCTTCCGTCTGGCTGGATCTTCATTGGTCCTGCTTGATACGATAGTCTTGCTAATACAGTAGAACTCCAGTTATCCAAATCAATTGGGACCGAAGCCCATTCGGATAGTTGGATTTTTTCCGAAAAAAGGGTCTATTTTAACCTTTACGGGACTGGCTTCGCGTTTACGCGACTGGAGTAAACTATCTGCACATACTACGGTAGCTTATACACGTTTTATAACTTTAACGTTTGAGTACTATCATCGCGTTAACACGACTAATATAATTCTTTTACTGGCATATATTACAATCTATTGACTTTAAAATGAACTATTTCGACTATAGTTAGTAGGAGGTACTAACTAACAGTAGAAAATAGAGAGAATAAAATCACGTTGCCAGACCGCGTTTACTAGGTTTTGTCGAAGCCTATTTTGAAAAATGAATTTGGAATATATGCTTTATCCAAAAATGAAATTTGATTATAACGAATTGTAGAGAATAAATCATAGAATTGTACTGTTTACTTGAAAATGTTAAAATAACCTTATTTTATAAATATATTTCACTTTGTTTCACTAAATTACAACGAGTAAAACAAACCTCTCATTAGCGCTAGGCATACAAAGCCAGACGCATTGTCCCGTACTTGAAACAACCTAGTCTGAGCATGAATTAGGATTTAGACTATGTTAGTCCCGAAAAGGTTAATTAATTACTGTATGTATGTTGAAAATGGGAGAACAAAACGACTGTATTTTTAAATAAAAAGAGCCTTTAATTAACTAAATGAAAAGGTAACATTTTTAGCGTATGTACATAAATGAATGCTTGCTGAACATCTCGGTGAAAGTAAACTGTTTGACTGTATTAATCCGTTTGACACCTGGCGCCTACACTAGCTTCTCTAAGGGAAGGACAATAGCGTGCATAGCCAGAATTGTTATTTTGCGAATCGCTGTACGTTTCCGTCTTAATTTTTTTTGTTATTCTGAAATTCTGAAAGCCATTCGGATAGTTGGAGTTTTACTGTTCTGTAGTTTTGCTGTTGCTAAACTTAAAATAAATCCACTCCCTCTTTTCCTTTAGTCTGAATCTATCGTGTGTTCTTATCGTAGAGTAACATTACTTTTCTGTACATGTTTGTGAAATCTTTTTTTGTTCTATGGTTTCGATGCCCCACTGTCTTTCTATTTTTTTACATACCCAGTCTATTTATTGTAGTATCTTTGCTCTCATTTTTGGAATCGTACAGTATATTCCTTTTAGCAAATTGGAGACATCACACCACAAAATGGTTTTTTGTCAGGTATACAACTTTATAACTTAATTGTTTTGAGACTTTGTAAATAGTAAACACCTAAACTATCAAACCTTTACAGGTTAGTCAAACATTATAATTAATTATATTTTTGTTACAGGCTCACTGACCATTCCCAAATCCTGAAATTTCCTGAACCCAGGGTTCAAGGTGAAATCACCTAAGAAGTAAATGTTGAGTTAAACTCTAAGTAATAGGACAGTCAGTATTAGTTTATACTCCAACCAGTGCCTTCTGTAGTTTGTGCTTGCTTATGTTTAAGTTTGTGTTATAAGTATTTGACGGTTTGTTCAAACAAATTTAGGCTACGCGAGATGTTACGGTATTTACAGTATTAGTTAAAATTATGTTAACACTCAAAAGGCAGAAACAATTTATGAACTTTAAATAAATCAAACTGACTTACATGATGTACTCAACCTATTTGCCGTCATGTTCATCACATATAAACCAACCTGCAGCATTTACAGCCTGCAGACACATTTTGATCTCACACTTTGAACCTGGAAGACAAAGTAGATCTCGTATCGGTTGAATCTTTTTGTGTCGATGGTATTTTCTTTTACTATAAACACAACTAGACCTTTCTAATGTTGTTTAGGACTTGGTATATACATAATATTCACTTTAATGGACTTCTTTTCAAACTTTTTTACAAGAGCAATTCAGTTATAACCATCTCGCTCCGAGGTTGAATGTAGAAAAAAAAACTTGTAGAGGAGCTTACTTGCTGAAAAATTGCTACCTTCTTTCGTACTGAAAATTCAATTGGCAGAAGTTCCGTTCTATCACTGCTTGATAACGTATGCATCACTACGATCATATAATGTCACTGTTATTCAATGGGCACTATTAGTCTATGGGCAATGATCACTTTGTTTTTCTGATTTGTCTCTCCCAATGTCTTTATCTATGATCTAGGTAACTAATCAATATTTTTTTATTAAGCTCTAGTTTTTAATATTAACAAAGAACACTTACAGGTTAGGTTGGAAGCATATTCCTTTAATCAAATTGAAGATCTTGAAGTTCGGGCGAATTGATGTGTGGTTTTATCCTAAGGTCCTGTTTCAAGATGCGCTTCACTGTTCAGCGAGGAATTCCTGTTTCCAAACTACGCTGTACGCTTGATTTTGAAGGACTCTTCAACACGGCTTGCTGGATAACAGCAACGTTCAATTCTCATTCTAATCGTGGGCGTTCTGCGTTTTCTCGATCGCTGTTTGCTGCTGATGCGGTATCTACAAACTTTTTGTAACTACAATAAATTGTCAAACGGCTTGGAGGGTGTTGTGCAAATCGCTCTCAAAACATTTTCGGACTACTGTCGGCAAACGACACATTTTCATCGAGCTTGCTATAACTCTTCTTGGTCCAATTTTAATCGGTCAGCCTTTTTGCAACATGTGTAAGATTATTGCTTACAGATAACAGCTGTTAATGATCAGCTGTGCAAAAAGTTTAATATTTTACATGTTTGGTTATCTAACAAATAACTTATTTCTACCATTTGAGTGTTAACATAATTTAAAAGAATGTGTTTTTTAAATTGCTTCGCTATTACTGAAATTTGCTATTACAGTAGGATGTCGCTAATCAGGCCCTATATCTGGATTGGTAGTACCGGATTATCGAAATTGCCGGATTAGTGGAACATTAGGTACAAAAAGAAAATTGAACATAAAAACATTGTTTATAAACAATCATATGTAATATTTAATTACTGCACCTTCAAAAACATGTTATAATATAATTACATTACTCTAGTGTGAAGAAAAACAAGAATACCATGCTTAATTTCTAAAAAGTAAAGTGCATTTAAACAGCGAAAAAAATTTCTATGGTTGTCTTTTTTGGAATTGAAGGAAAGCCTCAACAAGTTTTCCTGCGGTCTCTTTAGTGTTATGATATCACACGCACCATTTTCCTCAGCTCGATTGCAGTGGTGAAAGATTTTAGAGCCATAAAAGCCTGGAACACACATGGCGTTTTCGGCCTCCACGGATTATTTGCCATCGCCGTCATATCAACAGTGGTGCGAAGGAGTTAGGCGTCTATGTCAGCTATTGTCAGGTCGTCAGGATCATCCACAAGACGATTCACTACTCTTGAAGAAAGACTCAATTTTGTCCTTTTTCTTTTTTATGTCATATATTGTTGCACGGCTAATGTTAGCTAAATTACTGTAGATAATTTGTCAACTTTTTCCAAATGTTTTAAAATTTCATACTTTTTATCCAAAGTTAATGTGACATGTTTAAGTTTTTCCAGCAGTGCACTACATTACACTAATACAATAATACACAGAACAGACACACAATCACTACTGATACACACGAGCAAATGACGGCACAATGGCTGTTTATGTTGTACAGTAAAAACTGACACTCTGACTCACATACATGCAGGGATTTGAAAAGTTCAATGACCTGCCGTAGCTCTCTGAGCGCTGGATTGCTGGACGTGCCAGTGTAGCGCACGGCCGGATTATAGAGACTGTACTGTACTAATAAATAACAAAATAACTGTAGTTTAAATATTACAATTTGTTTATTTAGAGCTTGTTCTTTGACATACTAATCTACATGCAAAGTTTGTTTTTCAGAAATCCCACCAATATTTTGCGATTAAGAAGCTGCAAAAACAAGACGTGAACAATAAAAGGATTTTGAATGAAATAAAAGCGTTACAATGCATGAATCATGTAAGTACTCTTTTAGTTGATCATACTCAGTTATAAGGGGTGTATGAATATTAGGGTTTTTTCTGTAACACACACTACCTCGTTGTAATTTTAGTAGCTTAAGTAAGTTTTCAAGGCTATGTGGTATAATATATTATATTTAACTTACAATTATGAATAATACATCAAATGAAAGAGCGACTCAAACAGTTCCGTTGGTATACCTGTGCGCTTGCATTAGTCTTCAGTTAAAAAGTGCTGCAGCAAAGATGGCGACTAGTGAACAGAAAGCTTTTTAGGAAGATAATTCCTATGAATAGATTGATGCGGTCAAAGGGATACGCTCATAAACGTTTTGAGGTTTAAATTATTTTCACAGTGCGTTGTTTGTTGCCAGGTTGTGTTAGGATTAGTCTGGATAGGTTTAGTAATATTAATTATTAGAGTTTACTTACTTTTGTATTTTTCCGTCACGTGACTTCTTTTTTCTCATATTACGCGTTTCGGAGATTCACTCCATCTTCAGATACGTAGTCACTCTTACGAGGTCGTCAAACATTTAAACAAACACATAAAACACAAACACTGAAAACACATTTAATTATTACCGTGGGATGCAAGGACAACTGCCGCTTCACGGTTATGTAATTTATAACGTTAGGCGTTATAAAAATATAAAAATGTAAAATAAAAAATGAATTTAATATAACTTGTTAAAAATAATTAATAAAATGTTGTTTTTAGGTTAAGCCTATACTAGTTTTCTTTACCTGTTGTCTTTTTACAACTTACATCTCAGGATCGTGGAGTTCCTGAACAAGTACTCACTGGAATATAGGATAGTGAAATTAAACTATAATGGTTCACATAACAACTGACTTTTTATTGGCCGCTTTAGCCCTGCATGTGTAACACTTACATCCATGTTACAGAGAAAATAATAAAGTAAGAAATGAATCAGCTGTTTCCTATAGTGACTAAAGGAACAGAGATTTGGTCTAAATGAATAAATGACGCAATACATAAATAATACTAATCATTTAATTTTTTCATATAATTACATTTCTTAATGACGCAAAATAGTTACAGTAGAATCATTTTTTCTTAAATAAACAAATAATAAAACGTAAAAGCAGACTGTAAAGATAGGAAATACAAAAGCAGACTTAAAAAAATATATTAATATATGATCGTGTGTAAAATGTGAGAATTGTATAAAAACTTTATTTCAATGTGTAGTGCGTTATAAACGAACAATATGAAGCGGTATTTTAGACTATAAACAGTTCGATAAATAAATGAATGAAAGAAAGAATATAACAACAGTACATGGCGCAATGTAGTGTGAATTGAAAACTTAATATGATAGTATGTACAGTGATCATGGAAGCAGTTGGAAGAGAGAGAAGGGATCAATCTATGTATGTGAAAGAGCACAGATGTCACAGGATACAGAACGTAAGAGGAACGTACTGTTTCTTCACGGAATAAGGTAGAACGGATTGCAAGCAGCGTCTTCTATCAAGATGGCGTAATGAACTGTACATGTAACTGGACGGTGGTGGTAAAAAGTTCGTCGTAAATGTTACAATTTCTTTAAAAACCGCAACAAATGTTGCATTAAACTGAAGTAGAAGTGTTTGAAAGTTGGTGAAAACTTAGAAACTAAAATCTGTTGTGTACTTTTCTTGGAAAGTGAAGTTGTAAAAAGCCGCCATGTGACCGGACTAACGCTATGGAAATAAGCTAGCTACATCAAATAGAGTCAGTGCAAAACTAAATTCAATTACAAAAACAACTGGTATCGTGAGTAAATATGGCCATTAGTTTTAACTTTAGAAGTCTGCAATACAGAGTTTTACAATTTTTTGAGAAATAACTTAGCTTCAATTTTCTTAGCTATTGCGTCATACGATAGGTGGATTAGGGCCTAATTGTAACTTGTACATATTTATATATAAATGATTTGTTGTTTGTTTTTTGTAGTCTTGATGTATTTCTTTGTAAATCAGCATTCTTTAATTATGTCAGAGTAAACGAATAGTTGCTGCCACAATGCTTTGAATTTCTTTCTGTAGCCACGAATATCCATTTTGCCATTACTTTAATTAGCCAGGTTCTCACCCCTAAGAAGATAGAATTAATTAACAAGTATTTTTCAGTGATTAGTAAGTATAAGTAAATGTATGCAAACAGAGCATAAGTGAGGTTATATGTGGATTATCGCAAATTATTATGATTATTTTTTTTATTGTTAAGATTATGCTATGGGAGTCAAGTGAAGGTGATTTTTAAGGTGAATTCAAGTAAGGTGCATGTAGGTAAGGTGAGTCATAGTAAGGTGAATTGAAATAAGGTGAAATATTAATATTGTTCTACGTTGAAGTTGGAAGAAAGATGTTATGGAGAGTTAAGGTGGGTGATGATTATTATTGAAGTGAGGCAATAGGCCTAGGAGGTGCATAAGCAATTTTAAGTAGTACATGAGCGACGATTTTTGTTTTTTAAGGTAAATAGGTAAAGGAGGTGTTGAAGAGATATCAGTAGTTATTAGATAATCCACATATAGCGTTTTTATTTTTGATTTAAAACATATTTTTTTTTTATTTTTGAACTTTTTACCGAATTCCATCATTTTTTTTTTTTACAGTATAACTTAACATTTTTTTTTTTTATTATTTTTGTAGCCTTCCGTTACAAAATGGCTTTCCCAACGTGGGGCTGATAAACGAAAAACAGCTTTATTTTTTTATTATTTTTGTAACCTTCCGTTACAAAATGGAAGGTAAACTTTTTACCGAACCCTATTTTTTTTTAACAACAGTATTACTTATTCAAATTTTATTATTTTTTGTAACCATAAGTTACAAAATGGCTTTCCCAACGTGGGGCTGAAAAACAAAAGAAGTTATATATTACATTTTGTAAACATAAGTTACACATGTTGTTTTCTTTTTTATATAAAGTTACAAAAAGAATTTTTACAATCTTATAAATCACTTTGATTAAAAATGTAGCCAAACAAATAACATAAATCAATTTAAATTTAAAAAAAATTATGTGGTACAAATAGATATGTAATACTTACGTAAAAGGCAGACACATAAACTAATTAATTTAAAAAGAAAAAGAAAACCCCACTCGCATGCGCCAACACTTTCGTAGCTAGTTCATGTTCGAATTACTTTCACATTATTTATTTAGAAAAGTTCGCCGATCGTAGTGTACACCATTGTCAATGATAATTATTAGTTCTCGTAAAATTCAAATCAGTTCTTCAATAACTCACAAAAAACACCCTTTACGACTTGATGAACAATAAATGTTACATATTTAAATTTTTTAATAATGCGCAGCGCGCAACACTTCAAGCATCTTCACCGCTTGGACTCTAGTTGACAAGTGACTTTAGCGTCTTTCTCCATCGCTCAGAAACGTCTGACGACATAGATGTTCAAAGTTGCGTCAGACCTTTTGGATGCTAGCTATGCGTTCTTTCTGGATCTTGCATGTTGAAATGAACGTAGACCTTTCTTCTAGGAAATAGCTTGCAGGTGTTCGCTTCTTATCTCGTCTAGACTGGTGTAGACGTTGCTTTTCTAAATGTGTCTCGAAACTCGTAGCCTATACTTTCCGCGTCTTAAAGTCATTGCATAAACTGTCTATTCTTTAAACTCACATATAGATTGAATATAATAATTACTTTTAATACTTGTCTGCCTTTTACATTTATTCAAATTAATAATTAAATTTACTTTTAAAATTTTGTCTGCCTTTATGAAATATTGAACCGACTCATGTCTTATGCATTTTCCCTACCCTTTACTTTTAATCGTGAAACTTGTAACACTTACATCCATGTCACAGAGAAAATAATAAAGTAAGAAATGAGTCAGCTGTTTCCTATAGTGACTAAAGGAACAGAGATTTGGTCTAAATGAATAAATGACGCAATACATTAATAATACTAATCATTTAATTTTTCATATAATTACATTTCTTAATGACGCAAAATAATTACAGTAGAATCATTTTTTCTTAAATAAACAAATAATAAAATGTAAAAGCAGACTGTAAAAATAGGAAATACAAAAGCAGACTTAAAAAACATATTAATATATGATCGTGTGTAAAATGTGAGAATTATATAAAAACTTTATTTCAATGAGTAGTGCGTTATAAACGAACAATATGAAGCGGTATTTAAGACTATAAACAGTTCGATAAATAAATAAATAAAAAAAAAAAGAATATAACAACAGTACATGGCACAATGTAATATGAATTGAAAACTTAATATGATAGTATGTACAGTGATCATGGAAGCAGTTGGAAGAGAGAGAAGGGATCAATCTATGTATGTGAAAGAGCACAGATGTCACAGGATACAGAACGTTATGAAACGTACTGGTTTTTTCACTGGGACGAGGTAGAACGTATTGCAAGCAGCGTCTTCTATCAAGATGGCGTAACGAACTGTACATGTAACTGGACAGAGGTGGTGAAAAGTTCGTCGTAAAATGTTATATTTTCTTTAAAATCGCAACAAATGTTGCATTAAAATGGAGTAGTGGTGCTTGAAAGTTGGTGAAAACTTAGAAAGTAAAATCTGTTGTGTACTTTTCTTGGAAAGTGAAATTATAAAAAAGCCGCCATGTGACCGGACTAACGCTATGGAAGTAAGCTAGCTATATCAAATAGAGTCAGTGCAAAACTAGGTTCAATTACAAAAACAACTGGTATCGTGAGTAAATATGGCCATTAATTTTAACTTTAGAAGTCTGCATTATAGAGTTTTACAATTTTTTTTGAGAAATAACTTAGCTTCAATTTTCTTAGCTATTGCGTCATACTATAGGTGGACTAGGGCCTAATTGTAACTTGTACATATTTATATATAAATGATTTGTTGTTTGTTTTTTGTAGTCTTGATGTATTTCATTGTAAATCAGCATTCTTTAATTATGTCAGAGTAAACGAATAGTTGCTGCCATAATGCCTTGAATTTCTTTCTATAGCCACGAATATCCATTTAGCCACTACTTTAATTAGCCAGGTTCCCACCCCTAAGAAGATAGAATTAATTAACAAGTATTCTTCAGTGATTAATAATTATAAGTAAATACATGCAAATAGAGCATAAGTGAGGCTATATGTGGATTATCGCAAATTATCATGATTATTATTTTTTTTATTATCAAGATTATGGGAGTCAAGCGAAGGTAATTGTTAAGGTGAATTCAAGTAAGGTGCATTTAGGTAAGGTGAATCATAGTAAGGTGAGTTGAAGTAAGGTGAAATATTTAATATTGTTCTGCGTTGAGACTTGGAGAAAGATGTTGTGGAGAGATAAGGTGGGCGATGATTATTATTGAAGTGAGGCAATAGGCCTAGGAGGTGTATAAGCGATTTTAAGTGGTACGTGAGCGACGATTTTTGTTTTTTAAGGTAAATAGGTAAAGGAGGTGTTGAGGAGATATTAGTGGGTATTAGATAATCCACATATAGCATTTTTATTTTTATTTTGATTTAAAATATATTTTTTTTAATTTTTGAATTTTTTTATCGAACCCCATTTTTTTTAACACAGTATAACTTAACATTTTATTTTATTTTTTGTAACCATGAGTTACAAACTTTAGTTTAACTCTTTTTTATTTCTTTATTTAACCTTAATTTAACAATCTTACAAAAACCCCCTTTGTTCATGAAGAAAATTTCTTGAAATTTACCTTCATGAACAAACATTTACTATTTACTATGACTTATAAAAAAAATTCAAAAAAAAAAATATAAAAATCCCAAAATTCAAAATCCCAAAAAATCAAAATCTAAAAAAAAAATCAAAGTCCCAAAAAAAATTTGTTTATCAAACAATGCACAGAAGATGAATTGATTTGTCCACCTTCAAATAAACAAAGTACCATCTATAACAAAAATATTCAAATTAGTTTCAACATTTTACATATCAACTCATAACATTAAAATACAAAATCAAAAAATAACACTTCTTTAATCAATAAACCTTTTTCACAAACATCCATACTTCTTCATGATTTTAAATAACATTTCAAAGAAAAAAGCTTTTTATAATTATTACTTTAATAACAATATTGAATAATTCAAATTACACAATATCAAAATTCAAATATCATTCACACTTTCTATTCACACAACAAATTATATAAATAAAAAAAAAATTTACTTCAACGCTTTATTAAAAACTACCCACCCCCTTCTTGTTCAAAGAAACTTCTTATTTGGCATTGCATCTGTCTTGTCATTTTATAAGAACAATACAAAATTATTATTATACCTTTTGTTGATAATGTATATCACTAAACCATTATCCTAAATCTACGAAGGTTTATGATACCTACAAACATATATCACCAGAGTTCACCTTGGCGGATGAACACTGGTTACTTGGCCGTTTTTTAAAAGACACCTTACTTTGAAATCATCAGACATGGTTCAACGTTATTATCTCTTTGACCCATAACAGTGACATATTGAACCATGCCTGACTACATCCTGACCATGCAGGTTCACATAAATTAAATTATGTATACATTCTCAATATAATATAAACATTACAATATCATATATTATCAACACAATATACTCACTAGTCTACATTTACTATTATTTATACCTCTAACCTAAACAGTTACCTATCTTGGTGTAGAGTTGTTTTGCGTAATGTAGTAAACTATAACATTTAGTTTCATTCAACAATCTCTTTTTGACTACCCTTCTGGCATCCTTCTTTCTTGTTCTCTTCTAGTAACTGGCAGGACACTTATGCTATTTATGAGGATGACTTGTCTTTGGATATGTGCCAGTTGATATCTATGCCTACTTAATTCAACACAGACCCGACATACACCTTCTAACTCATCAACCCCCTCAAGCATTGCCTATAATCCTCTGGTGTTTTGCCCTTCTGTTGGTTGAATGAAACCCTTTCATCCAAACATTATTATTATCACTAAAATATTTACACGTACATTTAACTTCAACTTGAAACTAACTTACAAATCATAACATTATCAATTGCATAATTTTTCAAAATATTTAACTAACTCTACAACATGAACTAATCTTCTTTAAATCAACTAATCTGTTTCGTTATTCTCAAAACTATTTAAAATTTGTATTTTCAGGCAATTTTAATTTTATTAGGCCTAGCCTATACTTCAAAATTCCCACTAACTCTTCTTTAAATTAATCAACCAATAACCATTTAAACTTTCTTTAATCAATTTTCTTTCTTAAATAACATTTCTTTTAACCTTTAACTTTAAATTTCTGTATACACCAACTTGAGAGTCCTTGTCGATTTTATTTGTCTTCAAACTAACAGTTCTATCCTTCAAATATCCATTTCATTTCAGCAAAATTATCTAACCTCAAATTAACTTCAACCTCTTCATAAATTAACGACGATTCACCTTCAAAACTCGCAGATACATAATCATAAAACTTCCTATTCGCAGACCTCTTCTTCAAAAAACACGTAGACACCATATAATTATTCCATAACGACGATTCATTTCCAGAACGTAGACATAACCTTAAACTTCTCACATAACGACGACATTAATTCCCTTTCGTAAACATAACTTCCAACCTCTTACTACTGACGACCATAATTAACTTTGTAGACATAACCTCCAATTAATTTCTTACAGATTTATTTTGCTTCCATTTAATTTCTTTAGATGACGTGACGTAGACTATTTTTCAGTTCAACTCTATTAAAATTCTTAATGATCCTCTTTCGGACGAAACCTTTTAATTACCTTCTACCTTTTATTAATTACTATCAAAAATCTTAATCCCCTTTCAAACTCGTTATTTAAAATTAAAAACTTATTAACTTCCTTAAAAAATTTATTATTTATTCCTTTTATTTATTCTCTTTAACCAAAAGTTATTAATTTAAAATTGCCTTTATTATTATTTAGAAACAAATTATTTATTCAAATTCAACTTAGTACACTATAGAATCAAACTTCCTTACCATATTTATCACTAATTTTACTAAAAAACCAAACAACTTATCCTAGGCTACATTGTCTAAATTTTACATTAGCACCACCATTCTTACGCGTAGTCTTTTTACGCCTTCTAGCCGGCAACTTCAAAATATATAGGCCTAGTCTACTTTTCATTATATCTACTACCCCCTTTTTAACATCAATTTTTAAATATCCAACTTATATTCCATCTTTAACTTTTGCCTTTTATTATTTGCCTTGAACATCTTTTTCGTTAATTTCAAACAATATTTCATAAGCCTATTCTTATCATACATCTCGTACAATGTTTTACTAACTTCGCCTTTAAAATTCAAACCTTGTCCATTAATTAAATTCATTTCAAAATCGTTAACATATAAATCAACCTTCTCAAAGACATAACCTTCAATCTCTTTTCCAACCTTAAAAACATTATTTTCATTTAATTCTTCAACATTACCATTAACTTGTTTAACATCACTAGTCACCTCTACAAATTTATTATTCACTAGAACAAAACTACCTTCATTATTAACCTTTTCATCAACATTTGAACTCCCAAACTTTTGACACATTATAACCACATCTTGATTTAAATCAACAATATTACCATTAAGTCCATCCAATTTTTCACCTAACCTTTCAACATTTTCTTTAATTTCTTGATTAAATTCATCCAATTTTAAATTCAATTTATTATTACTTTCTTTAAGTTCCTTAAAATCTTGTTTATTTTGGTCTAACTTAAAATTCACTTTGTCATTATTTTATTTATTTTGCATGAATTAATCTTTTATAAAACTAAACATTGCATTAATATCCATTTCCGATTTTACTCCTTCAACAGAATCTATTTTGTTATCAACATTTTCTAAGTCTAGGCTAGTATCATCTTTCTTAAACTCATTTTCTATTGACTGATCCAGTGCCAAACCTGAGTCATTAAATTTTTCTGTATTATCCATTTTAATAAAATATACTTTCCCTTAATTTGTTTAAACAAAATCGCAATATTATTTTTTCAATTTATTTCAAACAAAAATCAGTTGCTATGTTTCACCATCCAATTCAACCTCAAAATCCAATTCCAGCTTTCGTTATTTCATGTCCCAGTTCGGGCGCCATTTTATAACGTTAGGCGTTATAAAAATATAAAAATGTAAAATAAAAAATGAATTTAATATAACTTGTTAAAAATAATTAATAAAATGTTGTTTTTAGGTTAAGCCTATACTAGTTTTCTTTACCTGTTGTCTTTTTACAACTTACATCTCAGGATCGTGGAGTTCCTGAACAAGTACTCGCTGGAATATAGGATAGTGAAATTAAACTATAATGGTTCACATAACAACTGACTTTTTATTGACCGCTTTAGCCCTGCATGTTGTTTTCTTTTTTATATAAAGTTACAAAAAGAATTTTTACAATCTTATAAATCACTTTGATTAAAAATGTAGCCAAACAAATAACATAAATCAATTTAAATTTAAAAAAAATTATGTGGTACAAATAGATATGTAATACTTACGTAAAAGGCAGACACATAAACTAATTAATTTAAAAAGAAAAAGAAAACCCCACTCACATGCGCCAACACTTTCGTAGCTAGTTCATGTTGGAATTACTTTCACATTATTTATTTAGAAAAGTTCGCCGATCGTAGTGTACACCATTGTCAATGATAATTATTAGTTCTCGTAAAATTCAAATCAGTTCTTCAATAACTCACAAAAAACACCCTTTACGACTTGATGAACAATAAATGTTACATATTTAAACTTTTTAATAATGCGCAGCGCGCAACACTTCAAGCATCTTCACCGCTTGGACTCTAGTTGACAAGTGACTTTAGCGTCTTTCTCCATCGCTCAGAAACGTCTGACGACATAGATGTTCAAAGTTGCGTCAGACCTTTTGGATGCTAGCTATGCGTTCTTTCTGGATCTTGCATGTTGAAATGAACGTAGACCTTTCTTCTAGGAAATAGCTTGCAGGTGTTCGCTTCTTATCTCGTCTAGACTGGTGTAGACGTTGCTTTTCTAAATGTGTCTCGAAACTCGTAGCCTATACTTTCCGCGTCTTAAAGTCATTGCATAAACTGTCTATTCTTTAAACTCACATATAGATTGAATATAATAATTACTTTTAATACTTGTCTGCCTTTTACATTTATTCAAATTAATAATTAAATTTACTTTTAAAATTTTGTCTGCCTTTATGAAATATTGAACCGACTCATGTCGTATGCATTTTCCCTACCCTTTACTTTTAATCGTGAAACTTTAGTTTAACTCTTTTTTATTTCTTTATTTAACCTTAATTTAACAATCTTACAAATTATAGGTCTACGTTGACGGTGACTTGGACCCTTGTTATCTTGCATACTGATAGCCGTGTCGTACAGTATATTTGAGGAAAAATGAAGCTGGTCATTCATAACTAGGTTGTTGTTGTTTTTAAAGGCTTTGTAAATGTCATATTCCTCAATAGCATCCATAATTTTGCCTTTTTTGCATATATGTATTGGTATCAAATTAGTTTCAAAACTTGTGTAGCCGTGGTTAGTGTCTATCAGGTGGCGTGCATAATTAGATTTATTTCCATTCTATGCTCCTTTTTGGTAAGTGTTCTATAAATCTCTGGTGGAACGCTCTACCTGTTTGGCCTATGTAAAATGAATTACAATCGTCACAAACTCGTTTATATATCCCAGTTTTACATTTGGGATCTTTGTCTGTTTTTTTGGGACTGTAATTTTTGGATATTATTGTTAGTCCGGAATGCTGTAGTGATGTTTAATTTCTTTAAATTTTTTGAAATTATATTTGGAAGTATGTTTCCATATTCACAAGCTATGTATGTAGTCTTTAATTATTAGAGTTAGTATATTTGATGTAAAGGTATTTACCAGCAAGATAGACCAGGAAGTATAATACGGACCTGGAAATGTAGACTCGGTTGCGCAAGAGGTCACGCAACGCGGAACAAAACAACTGCTACTGAAGCAGCGATTGTTTTGAAAGAGATGTCAACAGGAAGCTAGACTGGTTATGTAGGACAGACTTTGTTAGATTAGACTTTTAGGCCCTTTTTACCCAAATTCAAACAACAAGTTAAAACAATAAGGAACATGCGGTTCAGTGGTAATACTTATCTTATATTTATTTAAACAACTTATCTCGGCTCGTAAACATGCTTCACTCTAACATTAGCTAACAACAATAATATCTAATACACAATTCATATACCAGGTATTGAGTTTACAAGACAGACTGGATGTACGGTATCGGTGACTATAACAAGTTACGTTTATGTCATCAACCCCAAAACTCTGAATCCAACGTGACTTTAACATTAGACCAAAATTAATACTCTGTTTTGCTCACTCAGTATACTGTCTTCAATACGTCCTAGTCCTTCCTTCACTTGACTCGTGGTAATTCCTCCGGACGTTCCAACGGTCCAAACTTTGATCTGTGTAGAGATCCCTGCGAAGCTAACTCGCCCCGCAACGTTGGATTCTCTCGGCCTCTTGTTACACACAAAACTGGTCGAACTCGCAGCTCCTCACTCACTCCACTCTGGCCAAGATTCTAGATTCGGATTATCCTATATAACCCGTCGTTGACATCTCCAACAAAACGATCGCTGCTTCTGTAGCAGTTGTTTAGTTCCCCATTGCGCGACCTCTTACGCAACCGAGTTTGCATTTCCGGATCCATATTATACTTGCTGGTCAATACACTAACTCTAGTAATTAATATAACTAAACCTATCCAGACTGATCCTAACACAACCTGGCAACAAAAGTGCTTAATGAGTTCTCTGATTGCCTAAATGTTTATCTTTGGGAATTATTTGCACTAGGATGTTTTTTGTACTATTGTAGGACCCTAAATATTTTCGGGATGAAGAGTAGCCTAGATTAGTATCTGACAAGTACTCTACATGCTGATGAAAGTTTCGTCAATATTGGTTCAGCCGGGAGGTTAGCCCGGACAAACAAACTGACAAGAGTTTAAAAATGTATGTTTAGGATTTGCTAATGTGTGAATAACCATTGTTAGCTTAGAAAAAAGGATGTATTTTGAAATACAGTAATCCCTTGACATTCGCGGACTTGGTATTTCACGATTTTGATTATTCACGGTCGCTAAAAAACTAAAAAAATACTGTATAAATAGCAATAAAGGACATGCAAAATTCGTAAATTATTATAGTGTAGCACTGTAATTATTATTGTACGAATTTAATAACATTGTATAAATACCACGTCGGCGAAACAAGAAAACATACAAGATGGGATTTCCCTACAACACACCTCTGCGTGAATACAAGTGGACTTGTGCAAATGAAGGTCAATGGCATACAGTGATTTAGTTGGAGACATCAATTTAGTGTACAGCAAGTCAAATTAATTTTAAAGAATTAATTAAAATTACAGTAAAATATTTTGAAAGAAATAAAGTTTTTACTACGTTTTATCACTCGTAACACAGTCGTAACCAATATTTTCGCTACTGACAGCGAACAATAGTTTGATCCCTTGACATGACTAAGTTCTAAAAATAGACAAACCCAGATAGTGAACGAGCAAGTAGGGTTGAGTAAAGGTACCATTATGAGAGCACTTACCTTGAGGGGAGAGTGAGATGACAAACAACACTCCAATAACTTGTACAATTATCAACTGTTGTCTACACTCCAATCAACTCAGCTCAAATACTAAACCTTTCAAGGACTTTTTTTACCGCGTAAAAGCGAAATCGCGTAAAGCCGGACAGCGTGTAACAACGACTGCCTATATCTTATGTGAATAAATAAATTATAGGTATTAGTACATAATGTTTGAAAATTTTCTATATGTCAAGAACATAACCCCCCTTCTAGTATAAAGATTTAGTTTTCGCTATTCACAGCTATTTGTTAAACCTATTCGCGGCGAGGGATTACTATTCAAACAGACTCTTCAATTTTATTTTTATGCATAGTTGATATAGATATATATACAGTAGAGCGTCAATTTTCCGAACTAATAGGGACTTCGGATAATCAATTTGTTCCGATAATTAAATTCACTGTATATTCGCTAGTGACTGGCCGGCACAGCGAGTGGCCAAACGTCTGGCTGACTCAACAGTGGCCGCTGTTCCGTTGAGCTACAAACTCCCTGAAATCTACAACTCGGCTGACTATGCTAGTAAAAAACTTTAAATTCGGAATTATGTGCAGTACTGTAATGTACTTATTTATTTACAATACATTTCCGCGTTCGGATGATTGACGTTTGGGATTACTGACGTTCGGATAATCGACGCTCTACTATACTATTCAAACGAGCTTAAACAAACAGCAATAACGATAGTTTTAAAATTAAATACAATTTACTGCACCGACTTTAGATATTGATTTGCTCATAAGATTAACTGATTTGTAATGAGCTATTTTTAGTAGAATATTTTATTTTATTAGATTAGGCTTATTCTAGAAGTGTTCGAATGAATAATGTACATACTGGTTCAAACTGTAAGATATGCAGTGAAGCAAAAGATGTCTATATTTTTCCATCAGGGTTGTACCACAGAAGTCAAACAAGGGGGGGGTCCCCTCTTTCCTCTCCTCTCGGGGCTCATTCCTACAATGTGGATACCGTACAGTATTCGCTGCTATAATGTATGTCGTGGTTTGTTTCAGCCTTGTTTAATCAAGTTAGAAAATGTATTTGACACTGAACATTCGGTCTGCTTGGTGCTTGAATATGTAGGAGGCGGTGAACTGTCTAAGAGATTGTCAAGTGTAAAAAGAATGTCCGAAGAGGAAGCTAAGGTGGTCTTCTATCAGTTAGCGTTAGCTGTGCAGTACATGCACAGACATGAAATAGTCCATCGGGATTTAAAAGTAAGTTATAAATTAACAAAAATATTTTATTTTGTCTACATGTATCCCAAAAAACAAACTAATTATAAACGGCAATTGAAAAATTTAAATTATATCATTCGAAACGTACTGTCCCATAAATGTGCACAAAACATAAATTATTAAATAATTTATAGGGCCTAAACATAAATAAACTAAACATACTTACAATACATTTAGGTTAGGCCTAAACTGATGAACCAACATATTATTTGAATTCATTGTATTAACAATGAATGTACATTTAACTGTGTTTACCATCTTAGCTTTGAGGTTATAATTAATTCTATACCTTTATTTAATAACATTAAACGTTTGGTAATAGTAAATACTTGTATCAAAAAAAAAAAATAATAAACGGTATCAGGAAACTGTCACATACTTTCTCTCTCATTATAGGAGCTTAAATTTTTAAGAGTAATTTTCCCATAAAAATCCATAAAATAACGGAAAAACCAACTTTTCTCAAAAACGGCTCGAACGATTTTGATTAAAATTGTATACTTTATAGTACTTTAGTCCCCTAATAAACTATAAAATTTTAATCAAAATCGTTAGAGCCGTTTTTGAGAAAAGTTGATTTTTCCGTTATTTTAAGGGGTTTTATGGGAAAATTACCCTTAAAAATAAAAATTCACAAAAATTTAAAAACGCCTGGAGATACCGAGGATTAGTACCTCCAAACCAAATTTCATCAAAATCGGACGACTGGTTTAAGCTCTAGGTCTGATAACATCCACACGCACACACACACACACAGATATTACTCCGAAAACCACTTTTTTAGGTTCAGGAGGACCCAAAACGGATATTTCCACCAAAAACTCAAACTCGAAAATTTTGACGAATACAATACTTTCTCCATATACTATGGTATAGGGGGAGAAAGTAAAAACAAACTAATAATAAACAGCAATTGAAAGATTAAAATTATTTCATTCGAAACATACTGTGCCATAAATGTGCACAAAACATAAATTATGTTTGTACGTGTAACACTTATGTCCATGTCACAGAGGAATTAATAAAATAAAATATGAATCAGCTGTTTCCTATAGTGACTAATGGAACAGAGATTTGGTCTAAATGAATAAATGACGCAATACATAAATAATACTAATCATTTAATTTTTTCATATAAATACATTTCTTAATGACGCAAAGTAATTACAGTAGAATCATTTTTTTTTATTACAAATAATAAAACATAAAAGCAGACTGTAAAAGTAGGTAATGTAAAAGCAGACTTAAAAAACATATTAATATATGAGCGTGTGTAAAAAGTGAAAATTATACAGAAACTTTATTTCAACGAGTGGTGAGTTATAAGCGAACAATATGAAGCGGTATTTAAGACTATAAACAGTTCAATGAATAAATAAATAAAGTGAATATAACAACAGTACAGAGCACAATTTAATAAATCGAAAACTTAATATGATAATATGTACAGTGATCATGAAAGCAGCTGGAAGAGAGAGAAGGGACCAATCTATGTATGTAAAAGAACACAGATGTCACGGAATGCAGAACGTAAGTGGAACGTTCTGTTTCTTCTCGGAATAAGTTGGAAGGGAAGGCAAGCAAGCGTCTTCTATCAATATGGCGTGATAGCTCATGTTTGTTGAATGTAGCCGGCGTGTGTTTTAACAAGAAAAATGTGATTTTCTTTTAAAAAGTATTGACAAGTTGGTCAAAACGTAAAGTAAATGTACTTTGGAGGTGACGTGATTAAGAATATTAAGCTGATCATGTGGAATTGGTTGTTTATCGACGGATATTCTTTCGATGTGCTTTGTTAGAACTAGCGTGGGGTAGGCGTCGGAAGTGAGTTGAATTAACTACGAAAATCCTAGGTAACAAACAGTGCGACGAATAAAATAAGTGAAACTGTAAGTAGAAATGGCCATTGAACGTATTTTTTGTCTGCAGGTATTAAAATTTTTCAATTTATAAAAAAGCTAACTTCATTTAATTTCTATTGCGTCATTACTTAAGATATGGTTCAGGAGACTTTGTAGAATTGTAAATAATTTCTTGACTTGTTTGTACATATATATCACTATGTTTGTGTTTCCTAATTGCTGTAAATATCCAATTTTTATCATGTTCGAGTAAATAATTGTTGTCTTGCCACAATGCCTTGAATTTCTTTATATAGCCACGTGTATCCATTTTGCCACTACTTTAATTAGCCAGGTTCCCGCCCCTAAGAAAATAGAGTTAATTAACAAGTATCTTTCAGTGATTAGTAATTATAAGTAAATATATGCAAACAGAGCATAAGTGAGGTTATATGTGGATTATTGCAAATTATCATGATTATTATTTTTTTTTATTATTGAGATTATGGGAGTCAAGTGAAGGTGATTTCTAAGGTGAATTTAAGTAAGGTGAGTTTTAAGGTTATAATAATAAGATGAGTTGAAGTAAGGTGAAATATTAATATTGTTCTACGTTGGAGTTGAAAGAAAGATGTTATGGAGAGTTAAGGTGGGCGATGATTATTATTGTGGTGAGGCAATAGGCCTAGGAGGTGCATAAGCAGTTTTTAAGTAGTACATGAGCGACGATTTTTGTTTTTAAGGTAAATAGGTAAGGGAGGTATTGAAGAGATGTTAATGGTTATTAGATAATCCACATATAGCATTTTTATTTTGATTTAAGACATATTTTTTTTTATTTTTTGAACTTTTTACCGAATCCCATTTTTTTTAACACAGTATAACAATAAATATTTTTATTTTTGCAACGCCTATCGTTGCATACGTTGCCGTTAAGCTGACAAAATAAATTAAACATACGCACAATAAATTTAGGTTAGGCCTAGACTGATGAACCAACATATTATTTGTATTCATTGTATTAACAATGAATGGACATTTAACTGTGTTTACCATCTTAGCTTTGAGGTTATAATTAATTATACACCTTTATTATAATAACATTAAACTTATGGAAACAGTAATACTTGTATCAAAATATAAAATTATATTAACTTACTTTTCTAAGTTTGTATTACTACACATACTTTCCATTTCTTAAATCTATATTACAAAATTGCAATAGTCAGATAATTTAATTCACTTTTAAACACAAGTTTCTTGAATGTATTTACATTTATTACCATAACAACCAATTTGATAACGCTTTTTCGTTACGCCTATATTTTCTATTTGTTAACTCCTACTGCAACCCGTGTAAAGGAACTTCGTTCCAAAAAGATAAAAATTTGTTTTAAGTTTGAGTTTTTAGTCTATTTTGTTCAGACTAAAGTTATTAAGCGACAGAATGAGTGGATTTTAGCAGGACCTTTCTTTGTAATGTGATTTGTTCGGTGCTATCTATTACTTGGTATCTCTGCACCTATATTCTATTGTATGTACACTAGTATAGGAATGTATGATAATAGTATAAATATGTGATTACTGTTTTAGCCTAATAACATATTGTTAAGCTGTGATGGCAAAGATGGACAGAAGTTAATCAAGATAGCAGATCTTGGTCTTTCCAAAATAATCACTTCTACGACGGGTTTGAGGTCTATTGTCGGCACACCGATGTATGTCGCTCCAGAGATAATCATGACAAACGGATTCGGAAACTATACACAGAAAGTCGACATCTGGAGTTTAGGAGTTATTTTATACCAATGGTAAGGTTATATGTATAGATTGCAAAAAATTAAAAATACCACAGTCATTCAAAATATAAACACTATTTTTTTTTATACATTTATTCATTAATAGTGTACACAAGTAAACCCATAAGTTTTTTTCTACGTAGCCTCCTTGAAGGTCTACACACTTTTGCGAACGTTTTGGAAGTTTAATAATCCCTTGTTCAAAAATTGTAAGAGGGCGTGGTATCGACCAATTGCTTACATGACCCTCAATGTCTTCGTTGTTTTGAAATTGTTACCCTCAAAGTGATTCTTCCAAGGGCCCAAACAAAAATTAGTCTCAAGGGGGCAAATCTGGACTTTAGGGAGAGTGGTCGTGGGTTTCCTAATGCATTTGCTCCAGTTTGTCTCTTGTCAAAATCACAGTATGAGGCCTAGCATTGTCATGAAGAAGGATGACATCTATGATGGGCATTTCTCGTCTTTTGTTACGGGAGACGGCTTTGGCTGACTCTAACAATTGGCAATAGTACACTGCACTTACCGTATATTGATCATGAGGTAAATCGATAAACAAAATTCCTCAATAAAAAAAACCCTCACAGGTTCTTTTCCGGCTGAGAGATGAGTTTTGGCTTTCACTGGGTAGGCTTCATCGTTTCTCCACCACTCCTTATTCACCATTTTTGATTCTGGAGTGTAATGATGAACACATGTGACGATGCGCCTCAAAAATCCTCTTCTTGTCAGAATCGATCGAGAAATCTGACACTAATCTCTAACCTGACTTGTTTTTGATTTTCAGTCAATAGCCTTTAAAGCCATTGAGCCTCGGAACTAATCTGTCTAAGCCGAGGACGTTCACAGATAATGATATGAGCGCAACCAATGCTGATACCCACTTCTGACACCATTCCCTCAACTGGTGATCGCCTTCGATAAGCTCTTGAAACAAATATTGTCACCTATGAGACTCATCCTTGAGCGTACATGACTTTCAATCTCTACACTTTCTCAGCCACTATCCTGCTCATTTCATATTGAAATCCATTCAGTGATTATTGAAGATATATTCCTTGTTCAAATTGAAGACGTAACAAGATGGGTCAAGACAGATATCTGAATAGAGATCTATCGAATCATAAATATAATCTAGTTTAGAAAAATAACGTGTCTTAAAATGTAACCATTTGTATTTTTAGTACTCATTTGTAATTTCATGTAATGTTTTGATTTTTGCCCTTTGCATTGTAAAATGTTAAATGTTAATATTGAATGAACATGTGCAAAATAAGCTGTTTTTAGATTTAGCCCAGCCAATAGAGCAAAAAAAGGCTAATTTTGATATTGAATTTAACACCAAGCAACATCCACAATGGTAGCATATAGGTATGTAAAATACAAAAACTATCATACGACAAGAAGCTTTTGCGCATGTTTTGTAAACAATAAATTAGGACTTTTTTGGTTTTACATTGATATTATAAAAAGTTATCACGATACTTCCAATGGGACATTTGTAGAGAATTAAATAACCTACAAAATTGTTTTTTATAGACTCAATCAAATCATTTTTCACCGAGAAAAGTAGACAAATTGCTTGAAAATTACTATTTAAAAGAAATTTATATCTTTGATAATTTACAATATGAAGTGCAAATTTTTTGGAAAATGATTGTTTATTATTTATACTCCAAACAGGTGGAAGATTAAATTTGTCTCATTAATTGCTGTTTTTCCACAATTACATTGTAAACAATTTACGCCATTATCTTGCATAATTATCTTGCCATTATCTTGCCCTATTAACCTGAGTGGCCCGATTTAAATTTACCAAGCGGATTCTGAAAGTAGACATTAAAACCTACAATTCGTATATCTTCGATTTTTTTATAAGATTGATAAAATATGATAGAAATGCTTCCGTACCTAGCTCGAAACTCATAATTTGAGACTGATGGTGAGAGAGGCAGTGGTAGTGGGTTAACCATCAGCGGAGCAGAGCCTGATGCGCGTCTCTACTACCTTCGGGGTTTGTTCCCCACTGCCTATCTCGCCGTCGGTCGGAAATTTACACGTTTCGTGCTATGTTCGGAAGCAGTTTTTATCAACCTTATTCAAAAGTCGAAGATATACGAATTGTAGGTTTTAATGTCTACTTTCAGAATCCGATTGTAAATTTAAATTGGGCCACTCAGATAAAATAGGGTGCATTATACAAGATAATGGCCTAAATTGTTTATACTGTAATTTTGGAAAAACTATTAATGCAACAAATTTAATACTCCGCCTGTTTGAAGTACATATAATAAACAATCATTTTCCAAAAGATCTGTCTTTAATATATTAAATTAACAAAGACATGAATTTTTGAAAATGGCAATTTTTAAGCGTTCTCCTTACTTTACTCGCTGAAAAATGGCTTGATTGGGGTCTACAAAAAAACATTTTGTAGGTTTTTTAATTCTTTACAAATATCCCATTGGAGGTATCATGGTCCATTCATAACTTCCTCTTGTGTATGTTATTTAGATTTGGGAATATTAGAGCAATATGTGTGTCGGTATGTATTATAATCTAAATTCTAAGTGATGTTTCAGTTTAAGCGGTGTTTTACCGTTTCAAAATGGCAAAAACAAGTTGTCTCTAAACGAACAAATTGTCCACGGATTGTACAGCATGAGGAATTCATCGTGGGTAGGTGTATCACAGTCTGCGGCAAATTTAGTACGCAAAATGCTCACTGTTGATATTGAAAAAAGGATTACAATAGACGAAATACTAGTGCATCCGTGGTTAAAGGTAATTATAGAAACATTAGTATGTTGCTTCCTCTTATACTGTAGACTCTTATACTTTTAAAATGTAAAACTTATGTGTTGGATTAAAACATATTATCTTTCAAAATCGAAACATTTGTTTGTCGCCATTCGAAATATTGATATAATAAATATATATTTTGACTTACTGTCTACAATATGCAATTTGCTGTCGTATACGTTATAACGTGAAGCGTTATAAAAATAAAATTAAGATGATTATAACTGTTTAAAAAAAAATGAGGTCGTCAAAAAATTTGAAATAAATATAAAAAAAAT
>JAGFPH010000856.1:67818-83056 GCA_018207615.1 Philaenus spumarius
AAAAAAAATGAGGTCGTCAAAAAATTTGAAATAAATATAAAAAAAATGTTCAAACTGATAAAAAACGATATATGTGGATTATTACTCACCTCTACTTTATTATTCTTAATTACGTTTAATACTCATCTCACTTTTCAACTTCAATTGTAAAAATACTTATATCATTACTCAACCTCCACTACAAAAATACTCACTGTTCAAACCACCTTAGCTTCAACTTACAAATCAACACTTTACCTCAAAAACTTCCTTTACTTCAACTCTTAAAAAACTCAATATTCCACATATAAAGTATATCTATGCTTTTCTACTTTTAACTGTGCATATCATAATTTGTATAAAACCTTTATTACCAATTTAATTCCTCGGTTTGTGAATCCTTGACTGCGAAAGTACACGCTAGATGGAGGTCATGGTCAATAATGAAGTCTAAGACATTGTGACGAAACAACTATGCTTTTTACTCACTCATTTTAGCAAAATAATTATATACAAACAAATTTATCATTATCATGTGAATTAAGTAAGACAAATTTTCAAGACATAACATAAGATACAACTTATAACCATATGAAATAGGCTAAGACGCAGTTTAAAGTTAAAGTGAAATCATATATGAAAAAGTTAAATTTTGAATGCAGACTAAAATTATGTGATTTTATGGCCAACAAAATTTATAAAAAGTTTATACAGTTCGATGAATACCTAGGATTTTTGTGATATTAATGGATACCTGCGTTGCACTCGATGTTCTGCGAAGTATCATAGGCCTAGTAACCCAGTCACATGGTCCAGAATAGACAAGTCTTATTTATTCGACGATCATTTAGCAAATTTTAACGCCGAAGCCTACACCACCACTAGATCACTCCAAGTTTACTTTGATCTATCAATTATCACTCTCCTGCACTAAAAAACCATATTTTTGCTAACATTACTTTTACACCATACACCAGTTCGACTTATCTAACGCCATCTTGTCTTCTTGAGGTAGCCGTACAAGGCCTTCAGGATTAACGTAACGTTTCACTATGTACTTATATTATAACGTTAGGCGTTATAAAAATATAAAAAAAATATAAAATGTAAAATGAAAAATAATATAACTTGTTGAAATAATTAATAAATAATTGTTTTTAGGTTAAGCCTATACTAGTTTTCTTTACCTCTTGTCTTCTTACAACTTACAACTCAGGATCGTGGAGTTCCTGAACAAGTACTCGCTGGAATATAGGATAGTGAAATTAAACTCTAATAGTTCACATAACAACTGATTTTTTATTGGCCGCTTTAGCCCTGCATGGTTCTTTTATATCGAGTTACAAAAAGAATTTTTACAATCTTATAAATCACTTTGATTAAAAATGTAGCCAAACAAATAACATAAATCAATCTAAATTTAAATTAAAAAATTATATATGGTACAAATAGATATGTAATACTTACGTAAAAGGCAGACACATAAACTAATTTAAAAAAGAAAAAGAAAAAAAACCCCACTCGCACGCGCAACAACACTTTCGTAGCTAGTTCATGTTCGAATTACTTTCACATTATTTATTTAGAAAAGTTCGCCGATCGTAGTTTACACCATTGTCGATGATAGTTCTCGTAAAAAATTCAAATCAGTTTTTCAATAACTTACAAAAAACACCCTTTACGACTTGATGAAAAATAAATGTTACATATTTAAACTTTTTAATAATGCGCAGCGCGCAACACTTCAAGCATCCTTACAGCTTGGACTCTAGTTGACAAGTGACGTTAGCGTCTTTCTCCACCGCTCAGAAACGTCTGATTATCCAGATGTTCAAAGTTGCGTCAGTTCTTTGGGTTGCTAGCTATGCTTTCTTTCTGGATCTTGCAGTTGAATCGCACGTATACCATTTTTCTAAGAAATAGCTTGCAGGTGTTCGCTTCTTATCTCGTCTAGACTGGTGTGGACGTTGCTTTTCTAAATGCGTCTCGAAACTCGTAGCCTATACTTTCCGCGTCTTAAAGTCATTGCATAAACTGTTCATTCTTCAAACTCACATATAGATTGAATATAAGAATTACTTTTAATACTTGTCTGCCTTTTACATTTATTCAAATTAATAATTAAATTTACTTTTAAAATTTTGTCTGCCTTTATGAAATATTGAACCGTCTCATGTCCTATGCATTTTCCCTACCCATTACTTTTAATCGTGAAGCTTTAGTTTAACTCTTTTTTATTTCTTTATTTAACCTTAATTTAACAATCTTACATACTAGATCTAATTTAGATCTATATTATGTATTGATATAGACGTTTATATGTTATAGGTTTTTTTTCAATATAATATGGTTTTCTTCAACTTTATAACTTTAATTATTGAAAATGTTTGTTATTTATATTACTCTCCAAATTGTTCCTTTTATACGCACCAGTCTTTTTCTTTCATGATGAACTTTTCTTTACTTAAACACATTATATACTTTTACTCATTAATGTTTTTCTTTTTTGTTTATTTAATATTTAAGTCTGCTCTTTCAATTCTTTATATTATAGTCTGCTTAATTTTACTTTTATTTAAATTATTAAGTTTAAATTATTTTGCGTCTTAAATTGATTTATACATGTATATATGATTTATTAAATGTTGATTACTGAATCTTGCGTCTCTTTAGCTGTTAGACCATTGTTCCTTGTTTTAGACGTTATGGGAATTTACTTACATTTTTATATATTCCTGTTACATGGACTGGATATGTCACAACGTACATTTATTGTTATACAAAATAGTTAAATAGAGTTTTAAAGCTAAGTTCAAGTGTTTCTTTTAAAGTACACGATGAATGACTTCATTTACTTACCATGTTTAATGTTTAACAGTTGACTTCAAGGACTACGAACTTAAATAAAAAAGACACAGTGACTCGGTAAAGTAACTCAACACTCACGGAACAAAGATTTGCAATAAGCGCACACAAGTTTATCAAAGTCCCCTAGAGTAAACACTGAACTTACGACTAGACTGTCTAGTGCTCAGTGCAGTGATTCATAAATATGTTTGATACGGGGAGGGAGAGGGGTAGGTGTCTCGGCGCTATGAGTCATCGAAGGAAATACATTTCCTTTCCGACTTCCACTGAATGTGTTCACAAGCCGATCAACGCTGTACAGAGCTGACATTGGCAGATCTGCAGATGTCCCCGTACATTATTTACCCATTGACATGTCAATACGTTGCATTATTTATGAATCCGCCTATTCCGAATTCCCGCTAAACCGGGTTCGGTCCCAATTACTTCGGATTAGCGGGACTCTACTGTATTACCTTTCCCAAACTGAAGATATTACAAGGACTACATCTAGCTGGAATGTAGGTTTTGTTTAGCTTATAATAGTGCAAGCACAGGGGTTGGTGTGCAAGGCACACAGGGTTTTGTCCAGGTTCTGTTGATAATGTAAAAGAAAATAATTGCAGCGGAATAGAATTATGGGGAAATACAATCTTACGAGGTACTGGTGTAAAAGAGGAAGATTACAAGTTAATGATGAGTTTTTACAGCGTCACCGTGTAGATATTTTTAATGTCAATGTTATCAAGCATAGATAGTACAGGGTGCGGCAAAAACGACTAAGCAGTTTCTATCGAATACCACTTGGACTGTGGTGGGGGTAGGCAGTCGCTCGTAGTCTGCCTTCGTTCCTTTGGCAATCCCATTTCAGTAGCAAACATGGTTTGGACCGGTGCACATCGTGGATTTGTCGTACGGGCGTATTATGAAAACAAGAGATCTGTGATCGCTACACAACTAGCTTTTCGGCGACGGTTCAACATTACGCGCAACAATGGCGTTCCTAATGCAAACACGATTCGGTCCTGGGTCGGCAGTTGGAGGAAACTGGTAGCACACTAAAAGCAGATACACATGGCACTAAGAACACTAGAAAATGTGCAGCGGGTGAGAACAGCAGTTCAACAATCTCAGATGCGTTCTGCTTGAAAACATGCAGTCTCATTGGGGATTTCAGACCGCAGTTTGAGAAGAATTAATTGTGCAGTTCGATTTGAAGATCCATCCCTTCAAAATAATGATTGCTCAAGAATTGCGCCCAGCAGAACCGTCAAAGTGAGCAAATGCTTGCACAGATCCATCCGAATGCAGCGACGAAGCACATTGTCACACATAATTGGATATGTAAATAAACAGAATTTTCGCTACTGGGCTGAAAATAACCCCAGAATTACTCAAGAAAGACCCCAAAATTCGCCTAAAGTGACAGTGTAGCTGTATCACAATTTGGTGTGTTATGCCCGTACTTTTTTTTAAGGAGGAAGGCGTAACCGTTACCGTGGATTCCGCACGTTACGTTTCAATGTTGCAAAATTTTCTGCAACCCAGAATTGACGAGATTGTTGAAGAACATGGATTGGGGACTTCTGGTTCCAACAGGACGGAACTACGGCTCACACAGCTCAAATTTTACTTAGTGTTTTGAGAGAAATGTTTCCGGGACGCCTCGTCTCTTTGAGGGGTGATGTCGAATGGCCTGCTCGGTCACCAGATTTGGGCATTTGCGATTGCTTTCTTTGGGGGATATCTGAAGGAAAAGGTGTTCAAAAGTCACCCTCACACCCTACCAGAGCTAAGAGAGCGGGTTATTGAAGAAGTGAACGCCATACCTCAGGATATGTGTGCAAGAGCTGCTCGAAACTTCAGATATCGTCTACAACAATGTATTGATGCTAACGGCCGCCATCTTGAAGACAAAATTTTTAAAACTAAATGAATGTAAAATAGTATGCTCTACTAACTTAAAAAATACAAAAATTTTCTCTCTATATATCGACATTTATTTTTTTAAATTGCTCCTCAAAACTGCTTAGCTGGTTCTGCCGCACCCTGTATAAATACTATTTTAATGTTACTCTTGGGTGACCCATTTACTATGAATAAACCTTTACTCTTCTTTGTTCTTGTAAAAAAAACATTTTAACTTTCAACAGGATGAAAAGGTCGAGAAATGTGTCCTAGAACTGATGAACAATTTCGCAACAAACGATGAAAACGCAGATTACGATCAAATGCATCCTAGGAAAAGGCCTTGCTATGGATTATAAACAGGAGATTTCCCCGACTCTAGGTGTATTGTACCTGAATATTTGTCAAGAAAGGCCTCGAGTACAAATTAGGTTACAATTAGTATTAAGTAGGTAACGTATTTGGTTATGATCTATGGTCATTTGCAACTGACTTTAATTCCAAGTGTTGCTCTCTATCATTGTTAAATTGGATTCCTTATCCGAGTCCTACTTTTTTTCTCTTTTCTTTATTGTGCTTTATAATGTCTTTAAACATTTGCTTCCGGCTTATTAACGCGGAAGCAATTATATTATGGTTTAGTCAATATCGATACAAATCAATTTTGTGATACCACATCTACATCAATTGGTTGTTTACCGTACCAGATGTGTTCAAAATGTATTGTAAAGTTGTGTCTAGTCACATTCTGTTGAAACTTTACTGTAAGTGTGCCCATTTACTCTGCAGACGGACTGTACATAAACTGACCACAGTTTATGAGGATTGCAATCGTGGTTTCTAAAAACAAAGTCGCTGTACTTTATTCATTTTAATAATACACTTATAGGTAAAAAAACTGACTGTTCGCATAATGTGAAATCATATGTCTGTTGATTTGAAGAACTATCTTTTATGGATAGTATGAATTCAAAAAGTTAATCTTACTTTACAAATGAGAAAAGCATTTTAGCTTTATTACATTAATAATTATTGGTAATACCACAAGTGGTTATAAGTGTACCTCTCATTGCTGTAGTATAACCACTTCACCGCATGTTTATCGTAAAGACTACTGCGGTTTCGAAACAATAGTTTCATCTTCAGGCTGCACATCATCGTGGGAATTGACAGAATGTGCGGCCTGAAAATGAAACTGTAGTGTTACGCATTTTTTTGTCTTCTTTCTTTTATTTTGTATAGTTAAAAATAACCTTCAGTTATCTAACCATGTAATGGTTGCTTTACATTTTCCTGCTGACGATATACTTCTACGAACTGTGCCACAAAAGCAACGCTTACATCAGACGTTACTTAAAAAACAAGGATAATCTGAAAATCTGTTTTTTTTTATTTTCGAAACATTTTAACCACAGACTAGATTGTAAGTCTTGCCGTCGTCAGTGAATGGGCACAGCATTAATACCTTTTATAACTTAATAATAGTATTTGTTTAGTTTATTGTTATGTAAATAGTTTACTGTTTTGATAGTCTATATACGTTATTTTATGTGCTCTTCGTTTACCTTTTCGGGTGTTTCAGAAATCCCTATCGATATTCTTAGGTATCGATTCCATTTTGAATCGGGTGCTTGGACTTTCGGAATTTTTGTATAACGACATTGTATATCTATGGCCTAGAAGCAGTGCCTTAAAGTATTGGTTGGGGATGTGCGAGATTGATTTTTTGAATTCGAGACGAGAACGGGATGTTTGATACACATTATCCAGAACGAGAAAAAGGTGAGAGCTGAGGTTTAGGAACAAGCGAGAAACGAGAATTTATTAAAAATGTATAGAAAAAAAAACGGGAATAGCGTTTTAGGGACAAGAATGAACCAAAATTAGAATTTCGAGTTGAGAGCGAGAAATATCAAATACCGTTTTAGATCACTGAAAGAAATATGCGGAGTAATTATTAATAAGTTAACCTTCTTTCAATTTGTTATTACTACTAACATAATACCAATATAATTTAACTCATAGATATGCACTTCAACAGTTGACTATTGATTAATAAACATTTATATTACATATGCAACGTTTTCATTTTTATATAATTATATTTATTTTTATTTAAGTAACCAGGGTTATATTAATCACTTTCCTGCTGAGTAGTTTAACCTAAACTTCTGCTTAACTTCCTTTCATTCTAATATGACATTTTAAGTTTTAAAAAATACTAAAAATAAAACTACCGAGATTTTAAACACATACCGAGAAATTTGTGGCTAAATCGAGAACAGTACAACTGAGAAATGAGACAGCGATATTGAGTTAATTCTCGTTACTGCTCGAGAGTTTCCATATCTTGCACACCCCGAGTATTGGTAGATAGTTCTGAAACGCCCTATTTATTTTTGTACACTATTGTAGAAGAGCTGTGCTAAAAATATTTCTAAATCGTAACACAAAATTTTGTGTACTAATCAAACCACTTTCAATGGTTTCCTCCGGTGCCTTTTACATTACTATAGTATAAACATATTTCATTATACTATAAATTCATATTTGTTTACTTAATGTATTAATTTGTTTTTTCTACTTGTAGTTATTGAATTGTTTCAATTTATTTTATAACATCTTTAGTTGAATGATTCACCTGTGCTTTGTCTTAAGGAATTAGGTACGTATGTAAAATGATTATTTTTTAAAATAATTTTAAGTGATACACTGAAACCTCGTTTATTCGAAATTGATGGGACCAGACCCTACCCAAATAAACCAAATTTTCCGTGTTTTTACCGTAATTACAGTTTTTAAGGAAATATCAAATAATTTGTTGTAGAGAATTACTGAAGTAATAAAATTATTTATTTTGTGTTACGCTTGAACAACTAAAAATTAAGATTTTTATAATAAAATACAGTACGTACAACGGAAACTGATTACAATAATAATTAGGATCTCTTTCTTGATCAAACCATACAAATAAATCATCCATCTCCTCATTTTAAGCTTTCCCTGCTGTGCTCCTATCTTTTCTAGGCTGTCTTTTGTAACCATTTTTGCATCAATCTTCAATTTGAGCTCTATTTCTTTTTTCAATTACTACAGGCAAGTCCCTACCCGGAATTCTTCAACAACATTTCTTAAAGTCTCACCTTTGTCAATGTGAAAAAAGCCTCCAATTTATTATACATCGTAACAACGATTTTCTTTCTTTTTAATCACATTTTGCCACGAGTCCAAAACACTGATTTTCACACAACTACAAACTGATAGGAATAAATAGAACGCTACTTAAACCAAAATTTAAAACTTAACACACGATTTTTAAAAAAAAAGGAAATTGCCTAAAAATCTAACTAAACATATTGGATACAAATAGCTGTTGAATAATTTTGCTGCTGTAACGGCACACTAATTGAACTAGTGCGGCACCAGTAGATTGCTTGGCTTAATAGTACTGTGCCGCCTTCAATTTCATCCTTACGCTCGAACAGTATCATTACAACAATCAAGGGAGTTGTGGTGACGTGCTCAGTTACCGTATGACATAATATTTTAAAACAAAAAATAAATAACATTTTCAGTAGATAATCGAGGTTTTAGTGTATTTGACAAAAGTGAATAGATAAAGGAAATATACAGTACTGAAGTTGGTTTATAGTATGTAAATAATCTGTATTTAGACATAATGTCACTGCCAAGTCACTCATTATTATTTAGTTTAGAATTTATTGTTGTACTTTTTTTGTATTATTTTATCTTTATGTTAATGCTGCTATGTTATCAAACGACTGAATTACGTTTATTTTATTATTGTATTATTTTGTAAATTAGATCGCAATGTTTTTGATTCCTGTAAAATAATATGCTATAGAGTCGACTCTCGATAACTCAAATTTGAGGGGAGTGTAAATAAATTTGAGTTTTTCAACTAATTGAGGTTCGAGATACCGAGCTTTGAGTTATGGAGGTTTCAAGTTCATTGACTGTTTTTACATTCCTACTCAGCATGCTTGTAAGAATGATGTGTTTATTCAATATAATATATATAAATTTTATATGTAAATATATATTAAAAATCTAATTTTTATCTTCCTTACAAAGGTAGATAATTTGGCCTATCTGAATAATTTCATCAAGTCTTGCGGACCCATCAGCACAGTTAGCCTAGCCGTTCCTTGCTGTTTTTCCCGCTGTTGCATAGGTCTCCTTTAAAGTCATCGTTTTATCCGGCAAAAATTTTAAAAATAATTTGGTCTAATCAGAGTCGTAAATGTTTTTTTAAGGTCCTTGAGATTATTCAGCCAATATGAACAAACATTTTCATCAACACTCGCGCATTCACCGCACACTTTAAAAAAAATAATAATATTGTTTCTTTTTTTCAAAGTTTTGGAGCCATCCATTCGAAGAATGAAGTCCTTCAAGCCCTAATTTTTGTGTGAATTCACAGCTTTCTCGCATAAAATAGGCCTTCCGATGGAAATGTTTCTATCCCGGCATTGCTTCAGCCATTTAAAGACGTAGTCTTCAAGATCAGTAAAATCTGTGTTTGCCCTCTCCACTAAGCCAGCTAATCCACTCACTGTGTCATACTTCGATTTTTTACATTGTGGAAAAGGTGTTGGACGGTATGCCGAATTATTTGGCGATGTCGCCTTTTTTTCTTCACATCTTCCTTAATAACTTTCCGTTTCTCCTCCACTCGTAATGTCTTTGACGTTTGAAAGACATTTTAACGGAAACAGTCATGTGAAGAAGACATAAACTACGAACTGTACTTAGCGCAGTCAGGTTTAAGACCGATGGGAGAGGGGAGCACCCGTCAGGTGAGAACGTGGCTCTGGTCATGTAGGCATCTGCGAACTTCGAGTTATAAAAGATATGAAATAAAAACTTCGACTTAAAGAGGTTTGTCACGGCTCCTTAAAACAAAGAAAATTCGTCTAAATCGAGGTTTTTATTTTGAAATATTCAATTTATAGAGGTAAAAATGATGACAATCGATGTACGGAACTGAAAAGGATTTGAAAAAATCGAGTTATCAAGGAATTCGAGTTGTCGAGAGTCGACTGTATTTGTACATTGTTGGAATTGGCGGTAAGATGAGGCATATTTTTTAAGCATAATCCTTTTTAAAATAAAAATATCACTTCATGCTAAACCTTATTATATAACTTGCAGATAAAACGATTTCAGTACATTTTTTTATTGTTTTATTGCAATATTTTTTCTGTTGTCAAGAAATGTTGTTATACGTAACTTAAATAGCGCTACGTTACTGTGCCGAATCAGGACTTTATTTCAAAGATTGGCTATCAAAAGCGGCCATAAACTTTATTACTTCGGCTCACATTAAAATACCGAAGTATTGAAATCATGCGATAATGTTTTGTGTGTCTGTCTGGGTATTTATATGTTTTTGAGTACGTGAAACCCGATTTTGACAGTTATTTAAAAAAAAAAAAAAAAACACTAGCCGAAGTCTTGAAAAAGTGTTCCATCTTGTTTACTAAATGATTGTTTGCCGTATTTTCTCACTTCCGACTTAGGCTATAAACATCACAACGAATAGGCTCGCTTCGCCTATAAACATCACAGTTTTGTTCACTGGGGTTATCAGATAACAGCTTACAGCTGACTGTTGAGTCAACACAGCATCTGTTTTCGTCTGAAGTAATGGCAGCAAATTTAAAAACTGCCTTACATTAAAAAATATGCCTTGTACGCTGAAGGCTTGCTAATCTGAATGGATTAACCTAGCTTCGTAAAAGTTGAATTAGTGCGTTTTTATCAAACCATGCTTAGACAAGTATAGTGTGGTAATGTATTATTTTGATTAGAGATGTATAATATGTTTGAGAGTTATGCTCCTTTCTACAACGCGTAAAATATTATATTTTTTCTCATACAACAACAAAAACTTCTCACGTCTTCCATTATTTTGATAATAACCTCAATTAAATTGCCTCAGAGCCACAGGAAATTAAATTTTCAGAAACATTTGTTTCATCCTTTGAACTTATTAATATTTTTCAACACATTTAACACCCATACAAGTCAGATTGTAGTGCTTTGTATAAAGGTAATTATAAATTCATTGAATCATAATTATTTGACTTATAAATAAAACTTCAATCAAATGTAAAAAGGTGTTTAGTATTAAAATGTATGTCAGTCAAAGTTCTTGTGCAGGAGAACAAGTTTATTTAGTTTTAATTTTGTTTTCCAAGCTATAATTACATAATCTTAATATCAGTTAAGTCTACAAACTGATATTTAAGGTGCCTAATGTGATTTACTAGTATTTTGATACTTTCATAATAAAACGACTATTGTTGATAACTAGCCTTTACTTAATCTCTTCTTCCTTGTCACATTTGCCTTGCAGCTGAAGTGTAAGAGAAAATAAGGTCCCTGGTTCGATTCCCAGTGAAGCTCATGGCTCCTCAAAAGGTTAAGAGGTAGATAGATATATTTTATTACATAAAATGATACATTTTTAAACACAAAAAAACAGTCGCAGTTCAAAGTTATAGAGAAAACTATTATAACAATTATTAAATTATTATCGATTGACACTTTATGATTTTTGTATATGTACAACATTTAAATTACAAGTTATTGTTTTTGTTTTTTTTTATTATCTCGGGGTCCTAGCTGAGGGCATAAATATACAATTAATTATATTTAATATTTAATTCTTACATATTTATATAGGCTAATTATAAAATTTGGTATTTACTAATTGTATTTTAAAGTCCAATTCAAATTTATAATTAATTTATATTTTAATTCAAGATTCATGTTTTTTGTATCCAAGTCACAAATGTTTTAAATACATCAAAATCTTAAATAAACACTGCCGCCAGATATGATATGAGACTTCAGTTGTCCTAGGGCATTGACACGATACGCACGTAGTTCTTCGCATTAATTTATATGTTTATGTGTTATGTTTTGTCCGTAATTATTTGTTAATTTTAATGTATAACTCGATAGTGAGTTACTATATACTCTGAAGATGGAGCAGATGCTCTGAAACGCGTAAGTGCGATTTCAAACAGGACGTCACGTGGTGGAACCTAAATTAGGTAAATCAGTGTTATTATATTTTAAATAAAGTTACTTAAAGGTTCAAATTTCGATAGTTTATTCTTCTAATGTTAGCCTATTACTATGGTTGGATATTACCTTGTAGGCTTGATTTAGATATTACTTGTCCGGATTTTTGTATTACAATCTTCTTATTTTTTATTTGAATAACTTCAAACTATTTCTTCTTTGTTTATTTATTTGATTCAATATATTAAGTCTATTTTTTATTTCCACAAATTAAATACGGTACCTTGTTGCTATATCGGTTTAACAATGAAATTATTTAAAAATTCCAGAGTCCTACAATTACATCATGGCCTACTATACACTTCTCAATACGATCGTGATTCTTCTGTACTGAAGCGCATTCCATTTCAATTTTGTTCACATGTTTTTCTTTGCATGCTATCCCGAATTTTATAACATTTTATTTTTTCACAAATATCTGTAGTTTTGTTCATATTTAATTGAAAATTTAAATGTATATGATTATATTTCTCACCCCTTCTTTGCACTCGGAATGGAAAATACTAATGGCCGTTGCCAACGTTCCATTTTTCAGTTCGGTCCGTTCCATTCCCATGTCCAGCCTATAGTAAACACTAAATACTTTATTTTCACTCCTACATGTTTACATTTCAACATTTATTTAGAATACTAATATTTATAATTTTATTAATAAGAATTTGTTTTAGTAATTTCTGTAAAACCAGATCATTGTTATTAAATTTAGGCTATTACAATATTCGGTTAACCTCAAAATGTTACACTATATACTGCTAATTTCGCTCAATTGATAGTGGTGGATTTTCAAAATACTCTTCTACTTTATAATACAAGGGCTGTTCGGAAAGTAACCTCCATTTTTTTATAAATAAAAGACAGAAGTAGATACAAAATTTGTATTACATACATCTTAAAACTACAACTTTACTTTCCTTTACTTTTCAACATAGTTTCTATGAACACTTATAGTATTAGCAAGCCCAGAATGCGGGTCGACCTCAGGTAGTTTCACTCACACAGACACAGGGGATTAGGGCCGGCGAGGACCGAACGTGCCCATCCTATTTTCCGCTTCATTAATCACCTAGTGGAGGTTCCCAGTTACACTAAACTTTTTTTTATTTAGCATTTTAGGTAAAAATTTTTAACAGATATACATTCTACGCATTATTACAAGAAAAGTGATATAAAATAATATGCAGTTTACTTTACTGAAACTCCTGAAAACCATGAAATGAAATATTGGAATATACCCTATAAGTCTTACAAACAAAATACAGTATTATGCTCTACTCTAAAATAAACAGAGTTTTGTATGTATATTTGTATGTTTGCGACTGGGTTCTCATAAACTGCTTTAACCATGCTTTAACTTTTCACTTTAAATTTAATAACTAATTTGTGAAATAAAATATTATTGTTCTGCATATACTGTATTATGCACGAACAAAATTGGTAATAAATGTATATGGCTCAAAATATACAAATGGTAATAAATAAAACAACAACATGTACTGTGAGTATTTATTAAACACTTAATTGATAGATTACAAAACAAAAGACCGAGAACAAAGATAATTTAAAAACAATTTATGTGTGATATCTAGTTGACAAAACGAGCAATTAAACAATACAATTTTTTTAATACCTGCCATTCTAATGAAAGGTCACAGACCCCGCTTCACAGTAGGTAACATATGTATGCTGCATTATACCGTAAATCGTGCGATTGGCCAGTTCAAATATTACTTGTGTTAGGGCAAACAATGTGAATGTACTTAAAATTAATTTTTAATTAACTAAACGTAATTAACTGAACGTGATTAAATTTTTTCAAGTGATTGTAATCGTCTGAGCCCTTTTAATATAATATTAAATTTGTTTTGATTAACTTGAGTTTGTTATAAACCAATATTTAATATCAATGATTTTCAGCAGTTTTAGTAAAGTAAACTGCACATTATTTTATATCATTTTTCTTGTAATATTGCGTAGAATGTATATCCGTTAAAAGTTTTTAACTAAAATGACAAATAAAAATTTTTTAGAGACACTGGGAACGCCCACTAGCTGACTAATGGAGCGGAAGTTAGGGAGGTCCTAATCACCAGCGGTCAGGCGTGTGAGTGCGCGTGCGTTCGAGGGGACTCTACCTGGGCTTGACCCGTATTCTGGGCTTGCTAATACTATAATCACTTATCATACCTATTAACTAACTTTGAAATTCCTTCTACAAAAAAATCTTCCGCCTAAGCCTTGAGCCATCCGGTGACCGCATCTTTGAGCTCTTCATCATCCTCAAATCGCTGCCAGCCAAGCCATTTCTTCATATGCATAAAGCGGTGGAAGTTGCTGGAAGCCAAATCCGGGCTGTATGGCGGATGCCTAAAAACATCCCATTTGCCGATCCTGGCATGCTGGTGGAAGGTAGGTTTATTTTTACTCCGTGTGAAGTAATGAGGTTATGATTTCAGAAGGAACAAATTTACTAGACACTTTCCATACAGGTGACGTATGGAAATCATGTGAACAGATTTACATTGCACCAGCAGAACGTGACACTTTGTTTCATTGTTAAAGTGCGAAAATATATCTTAGAATATAAAGTTTAGTTGGGCAGTGTTAGCGAAGGTTAGAACAAATTGAATTGAATTTTTTAAATCACTAGATAAAGCTTACTGTAACAATTTGTGTTAAAATAAGTAAAAAATGTTTGATTTTGTTCTTTTAGGATTTTGTATGGTTTCTGAATAAATTTTCTTTTCATACATGCTAGTTTTCATTTTACACAAGTTTAAAACAAAGGCTAAACATTTTCTGGTGCAGCACCCCCAATAATTTTAGCTACGAGCCTCCCCTCATTACGTAGAACATTAAACACAATACTTAATGAAGTAAACCAAATGGGATGTGCTCGCTCTTATGTGTGCATGCTTTCAACGACATGCTCCTACGAGTCCATGTCCAGTAGCCTAGGAAAATAGCGAGTACAAAGCTATTCGATCGTTCAAATTGTGCGCCATCTTGCTAGTAATTCAAAAAGAAGACCCACCATCTTGCTAGTCATTCATAAGAAGACCCGCCATCTTTCTAGCCATTCATAAGAAGATCCGCCATCTTGCTAGTCATTCATAAGAAGACCCTCCATCTTGCTAGTCATTTGTAACAAGACCCGCCATCTTGCTAGTCATTTGTAAGAAGATCCGCCATCTTGCTAGTCATTCATAAGAAGACCCTCCATCTTGCTAGTCATTTGTAACAAGACCCGCCATCTTGCTAGTCATTTGTAAGAAGACCCGCCATCTTGCTAGTGATTCGTAAGAAGACCCACCATCTTGCTAGTCATTCATAAGAAGATCTGCCATCTTGCTAGTCATTTGTAAGAAGACCCTCCATCTTGCTAGTCATT
>JAGFPH010000856.1:83651-131008 GCA_018207615.1 Philaenus spumarius
TGCCATCTTGCTAGTCATTCATAAGAAGACCTGCCATCTTGCTAGTTGTTCATAAGAATACCCTCCTTTGTCGTAGCTCTGAAAGTGTTAATATCACAATTATTAAATAAAACGCAACGATTTTAACAAAATATTTATTTGCAGTCTTTTAAGGCAAGTATGATAAATCAATTTAATTTAAAATCATTATTTTAAATGTTAGTAACAAACAATAAAGAAATTCTGTTCACCACCAATTCAAACACAACAATCAGTAAATACAGATTTGTCTTAATACAGTAATACACTTATTGAACACCCGTTTGTTGTATCTTAACATTGCAACTTCCTCCGACGCGTAAATAATTACTTTTAATTATCTTTATACATCGTTCATCCGAAGTTGGGTCAAGCTGTTGTATTAAGAAACGTGTTCCAACTGCGTGCAACCAATATTTACCCAACATAGGTCTGGCATCTTTTATTTGTTCGAGTCTGTTTTGATCTTCGCCGACATCTTCAGGTTCTGCGTATGTTGTGGACAAATTAACAACCAAAAATATAACATGACGCTCTGCTGCTAGACTCTTCATTGTTGACATTAGGTGATTCAGAAGGCCTAAACCTGTAATGTAAAAAAAAAATGCAATTAGTGAATTGATGAACAACATGCCTCGATGGTTAAAAGCAAACTTGTAAACAAACGCAAGCACAGACAGACTCCAGTTGTGGACAACGGGCATCAACTGTAGTCCAGAGAAATTAGAGTCATCACAGAGCAGGTGTTCTTGCGGTTCCCTTCTACAAGCTACATTTCCTGCATTTTGGGTCCCCTGAGAGGTAGCATTTGTGTTTTCTAAGGTAGCCATGTCCTGTGATTAGAGCTACCATCTTCTTTACATTGCACCTCCTCATCGTAAGAATGTAAGATGCATGTTTTCTAGATGGGCAAAGAAGTGAGAATTTGGATGACCTCAAGCCTGGGATAGATACTCCTCCACTTTCTTCCATGCTCTAGTCTAGCCCCAGTCATCAACAGTCTGCATAGCTGTTGCCTTTGATATTCCCCAGAACGGTTCAGGTCCAGTGAATTCAGTTGTTGATGCCTTGTTCGCCAGCTTATCTGTACACACATTTTCACCTATTCCAACATGCCCTGGTAGGTACCCAACAGAGCGGGAGCCTGTTAAACTCCGCCAGTTGTACTGTGGACTTGACGCATTCGCAGGCTAGCTTTGACCTGAACTCATACCTGGCTGTCTGAATATATGCAGATTTCTTTATTCGTGTGACCGATTCTGAGAGTTTCTCTGACACATTCGGTACCCTTGGGGGTACGTACCACAGGTTGAGAACTACTGGTTTAAACAATGAAGTACTTATTTTAAACACAGATAACACCGCATACTTTGTTTATTGCTGGTAATATATTATTTGTACAGTTACAGTAAAATCTCGGTTAACCAAACTAAAGGGGGGGGGGGAGACGTTCGGATAACATTTTTTTCAGTTAAGCCATGAACACCTAACACTACAGTCTGAAAGGTTTAGAAGGTCAAACGGATTCAAAAATCTCTTTTAGGCTAAACTTATTTTCTTTATTTAAGTTAAGGATTACGGTGCATCAATATACTGAAGTTATAGTTTGTAGCATATGAATTACTCATTAAAAAAACTCATCAATAACTGTTTTTTGCACCCCAACAAACGTGTGTGTCATGGCTTTCACACACCATAGCGCCCTGCTATGACCGCGATACTTGCTATGTGCAATTCACACTGCCAGGCTATGTAACTTAATCAAAACAAACAACACGTGGTTTGGAAGTCCTGGAGAGGAAGAAAGAAAGGCGAATGCTCATGTGTCAGTAGAAACATAGGCTGCGTTTACAAAAAATCGCTTCCCAGGCATATGAGAGCGGGCATAGCATTTATCGGCAATGTCGGTGTGAATTGTTCCTTAGGAGGAGTGGGAGAGTTAGATATAGTGGAACCCCCTCTACGGACTTTGACATGACCATCCCGAGATTACATTTTTCACATTTTCAGCCTACTTTTTGTGTGTAAAACGTTAAAAATTAAGTTTCCGTTACACTGTGCGCATAAATAAACGTGTGAAAAGAAATGCGTAGTTTCTTTATTTCGCGGTTTGATTCTGAGGAGGGAGAAAATAGATGGCCCGACATCAAAGGAAAGGGGGACTTCTAACATTTTTCGATTTCTAAAAAAACAGAATTCAGAGTTTGACATTGGCAAACAAAACTTTAAAACCATTATTTAATTTTTAATAGATGTTTAAGTTGTAGAAGAAGGTTCTAATTTTGATTTAAAAAAACAAAAATTATATATTGTAGGTACAATAGGGCTATTATTTTTTAATTTCCGATTTTCGGAGGCGTTTCGGATAACCCGGGTTTTGGTTAACCTGAGTTTGGTTACCAAGGGTTTTATTGTACTTTTACTATACCAGTTGCTTTTTATTGTTCTCAGTTTTACACAACGTAAATTTTTTTTTCAAAAATACACTTAATTTTTACTAAAATATTTGTTTATAATAGAGAATACTTATTTATTATTATACTTATTTATTATTTTTGAGAGGTAATAGTGCGGCGAAGTAGACTGTAGTCACCGAAGTAGACTGTAGTCATTATAAATGACAATTCAAAATATTCAATACTACATTTTTATGAAGCATCAGTTTTAAATTTATTTTTAATAGTAAAAGAACCCAGTCAAATATTGTTTGTTCCAAAAACTTACAATCAAATTAGAATTGCAATTCATCATTCTAAATTATTTGACCATTTACAATTTAATGAGATAAATGCAGGAAATTACTAGAATATTTTACCTGATTTTTAGTCCGTTGTGTTGTCCTACTTAATCTCAAATTAACCGTAATCTCAAATAAAATCAGAGATTGTAAAATCAGGTAAAATACTCTAGTAATTTCCTGTATTTATCTCATTATATGAGGTGACTCAGATACCAGTATCATGAAACTAAAATTTACAATTTTATTTGTTCAGTATATGCGTTTACAGCAAATTATATGCGAGGCTTTACTTACCTTCTTTATTATTACCAAGAAATGGAAAGAACACAGCTGGCACTGAATCTATGATTATTAGTTTGCAGTCACTCAAAAGATCTTTGAAACGTTCAACAAACGTAATCAGCTCGTAGAAATCGTTTACTTTGGTCACTTGTACACGATTCATTGCCGTTTTGCATTCCTGAAAAGTTCATAATATTTAAATAGGTGCATACACTGACAGAAATTAACACATTGGAACACTAATATTGCTTTAGGACAATATTACCCTATGCACTCAAGACAAAATTATACAGGCATTATTAGCTGTATATACATGAATCTCCAGGTCAAGTTCCGGCCTAACATTCAAACTGTTTTTACTCCCTTATAATTTGGTTTAAGAATTTTGATGAGATGAAATTTGGAATGTAGCACCAACAAATGTTGTTTACAATGTTTGAAAGACTTAATGTAAATCGTTTAAAAGTCCAAATTTTACTACTTGCTCTTCAATATCATGAAAAAAAAGTTTCCCAGCCGGGATCGAACAAGGGATTCTAGCGTGGAAGTCGAGTGCGTTAACCACTCACCCTCCGAGACTCTTGAGGTATCTCTTGTAGAGAAAAGGTATAAAAAGGCACTTTCCGGATTTTACTCCTAAGGCGTGACGCGGTTTCTAGACCGACACCCCATCCCGATTACAACAGGCGCAAAGAAGTATAACTTCAATAATCCTTTTTAGATTCAGTTCCGTCCACTCTACAGGTGATTCTGTAATGAGCGGAAATAATTCAACGGCTGGCCACATGGGTCAAAATATGGAAAACACTTTCTATAAACATACGCCCGGAAACACTTTTTTAACCAGCTGTCCACCATTTTGTTTTTACCAAACAATCTGTATCTCTGGAACGGCTTAACCGATTGAGTTGAAATTTTGTTTGTTACTCATCAATGTAAAGACAAGTGTGAAAAAAATAATCAATAATCCTTTTCAAAATGGCGGCCATTTTAAATGAGAATGACTCAAAAACCATAAATTTGTATAACAAACCTCAAAAGTAAAATTTTGTTCCCCATTTGGTTTTTCTATCAAATGGTATAGCTGTCTAAACTATTCAACAGTAAAACAATGTCCTTTAATGAATTGGTTTTGAAAATAATTCATTGACTACACTTAATTATTTGTTCCTGTGGATGTTCAGTCTGTCAAACATATATATGCTGTTTTACTATTAACCTTTGTTTGATAGTCTTGTGTTTATACCACAAGATAAGAAATGAAACAAAAAAATATTAAAATATTAACTCTTGATGTTTTTTATACAAATCAACTGTTTTTTTGGTTATTTTCATTTACAATGTTTAAATCTCCGCCATTTAGAAAAGGATTATCAGAACAAGTTGATTTTTTGGGTCAAACCAGGCCTTTATATTGATGATTAATATGGACAATATGAACGTATTTTCGTAGGAAGGTTTTTTAATATTTTGAGCCACATGACCATTGACCAACCCCTGAATTATGCCCCTTAACCCTTTCCACTCGAGTGTTAGGGCAGCCCCGTACCCTACTAATCCGCATGAACCCCTATGTCGGGCGAGCCCTGAACTCGCTATGATAACGTTCTTTGATTGCATTTGAACAGATGTAGTTACTTTGATGACCGCTATTGTTGAAGTTTGAGATGTGCTGTTATCTGTGGAATTTTTTTTAGTATCTGTTTTGAGTTCAGTTTCTGTGGTAAATAAATCTTAGAAAATGTAATGTTTGCCGTCTTTGGCCAGTCTGTAAACAGCTGTCTGCTCTCGCCGTTGTTTGTTCCTACTTACTACGCAGTGTTTTAGTGAGCTTGCACGTTGTTTAGTTTTGTTGTACCTACTAGGTTATCGTGTGTAATTTCACAGTTTATTTTTGAATATTGTTCTTTTTATAATAATAATAATTGTGGTGAAATAGAATGAACGAAGACGACGGCAGTTTGTTACAAAATGACGTTAGTGGCGACGAAACTTTTGTTTCAAACCTGAGTGATTAAAATATTACCAATTACCAATCAGTTTTGAAAAAAGCTTTTCTTACTAGTTTTGATCTACATAACTGTTGTTAAGCAATAAAATAAATAGTTGAGGCAATTTTGTACAAGTTGGTGTCAAAACTATTTGTTTTCATAAAAACTCATTTTTTACAAAAAACTTGTTTTTCAATTATAATTATTTTATAATTTATTATTGTGTCTAAAACATGAGTAAACCGCTTAATTTTGTTTATAATGATATAGACAACAAAAAACAAGCAACAAATATAGGTCTTCACATTGAAAATTTTTCCAAAATTCTTGTTTATTCCGGTTTTTGTTACAAATTTATATTTTTTTCAATAAATAAAAATTAAAAACATATATTTGAAAATAATTTTTTTTTTCATACCAATCTACTTTAGTCATAGAAGAAACTACAAAAAAAATCAGCCTTTTAGAACTGACAGAAATACTTTTTTTGGAGTAGACATGTTACAGTGCAATATTCGCTCAAAATTAATCTGACCTGATAGCAACACTAGGTCCCGAGTAATTGGAGTGGAAAGGGTTTAAATAGTTCAGTAATCATTTAACATGAACATGTGTAGGCCACTTTATTCCTTTTAGAAACATTGTTTTAAACTGTAGCATTTTATTAAGCAGATAATAAGTAATTATTAACAAACCTCAGATGACAGCCCTCGGCTTGAAAGGATTTCCGACAGACGGTTTGCTGAAAAATCTCCTTTAGTGTCTATGTAATGTATCACTTGTTTATGAAGGTTCGATATATTTGCAGCGATTGTAAAGCAAAGTTGTGTTTTACCATGACCAGACAAACCGCAGACTTCATATATATTTCCAGTGAGTAAACCTCCTCCCAACAAACAGTCAAAACTGAAATTAATATCAATGAAATCAATTTTAGTGTGTATGTTTATAAAGTATTAAAACATTGATTTGATTTTATTTTATTATCAGAGCCTAAGTACAACATTTTTAACTGTATATATAGAAAGAAGCCAAAAGAAAACCTTAAATAATCTAAGAACACTTGCCAGCTCTTTTTCTTTTTGTAATGGTTTTATTTATATTTGTGATATAAATAGATTTGTTAAACACTAAACATGAAAATTAAAAAAAAAAAAAACGTTAATTTGAACACAGTAAAATGGAGTAAATTTTTCCTCTTGAGTCATTTCGACTCTTGAATGAACATCATTGTATGCTACATTTACTCTTTTTTTTTAATCAAACCAAGGTAAATGGCTTAAAAAGAAATGCTGAAGGTTTCACAGGAAATAATTAAGCACACAATAATTATTTCAAATTTATTGTAGTAAGTGTGCAAACCCTAGAATTTGTCTTTTCGTTCTGACTCTCAAGATTCCTTTCCTTGATATTTTTGGAGTGTTGTACAGAGTAATTGTACTTGTGACTTTTTGTAGGGTTTTTGACGAGCACGATTACTTAATATTCAATCCAAAATATGCAAGGCACAAACACTCTGTTTAATACACATTGCACAGCTCAGTTTGTTTTTCAGCAGACACATTTTGTGAATACGTAAACTAAACTTGCAAATTTGTTTAAGATTTGGGTTGAAACTACTAAAATAATTTTATACTTATTAAAAAATGGTACAGACAATAAATGTAAACATCCATCTTCGTTTAGTCTAGATTAGGTTATATTATATCTAAGCCTAAAGATTGTTTAGTAACTTTTAAAAATGTTGGCTTACATTTTTATTCCAGTTTGTACAAGCGTAGAGTTTGAAACGAGTTCTTCATACAATTCTAAACCTCGTTTAGGTGCCACAGTAATGGATATCAACTGCTGTCTGAGTTCAACAATTTCCTGAAAAAAGAAAATTTTACACAAAAGTGGAGATGATTTTCAAAACATGTAATGTACTTCATTTTAAATTACGAGTACTAGTACTCAAATAAATATATTCTTGTAGGCTAAAATATTTAGTTTCTTTAAAACAATAATATTATAAAATAAAATTCCATCTGACATAAATAATTTCACTTTGAAACTGTAATAAATTTTCACAGTTTGAAGAAAGTTGTACTTAATCCTATGACAAAATACATCTCTTTTGTTCTGTATGAGAAATTCATTAAAGCAAATTTATTTTAAGAAATGCTCAGCAATTTTAATTTCCTTTACAGATGGGAGGGGGTTAGAAATAATATTTCAAAACATATTCTAATAATTTTGATTTGATTTGTAATACAACAAAATTACTTTCTGTATAAAAAATTAGGTGCTGAAGTACTTTTTTCCAAAAATTTAAATTAGACTAGAGTAGGTACATTGTTTAAAAAAAACTAAATAAAAATCATTTAAGGTAGGATACCGGTAATTATTTTTGTATATATGTGTCTTAGTAACCTTGAATGGAAGGGCGCATAAAGAACTTATTTTTTCTGGATCTTCCTGTAAAAAATCTAGTATGGTTATTATGTTATGCTGTTGCAAAAGTTTAAGCGTGGGTAATTGAATTGCCATTATTTGTTCTGAAAGCCGAGCCATTATTGAACCCTTCTACCTGACTTTTAGGATGTAAATCAAATATTGTACACGTATATATTACTACAGTAATGTTATGTTAGAGTGATCGAATTTATAGTCAAAAAATCACCCAAAAGACTGGTATGGAAATTTCATTTCATTTTATTTTCAACAAGCAACGGCGCAAAGAAATTACAAAAAGCTGACCTAATGGAAGGAAGGCGGACAGGAACATTTAACAGGAAATGACGCAGTTCATAATCTCTATCTGCTGGTTTAGGAACTAACTCAAGGGTTCAAACCTATGCAACAAGAACGAGCGTGATTCGTAAATTATCTATTGATTTACAGTTGAGGTTTTTATATAGGAAAGAAGCATTTGGTTTTTAATTTTGTATTTATATCTGCACGCAATTTTTTAGGCTGATGTTTTAATTAAACACATTTTTGCATTTTAATTTATCAGTGTTTATTGTTGGCTTCTTGAGTTACTAGTGCCCTTGTGGAGGTTTGTAGAACTAATTGAACAAGAAGGGCTGGCCAAGTGAAGGAATATGATGAAAGTCGACGCCATTTTATTGTAGCTGTTTAGTAGATGATGCATAGAACGGCTGAAATCAACGCGATTTAGTTACTTAGTTTTAAGAATGCATTATTACATGAAGTAACGAAATGTTCTTTGTGGTATATTCATTGTAATGGTTATATTATTGATGAAATATGTTTCACGATGGATGAAGAATTTTGTGATAACAAAATGGTGAGTTCAGAACTCCTACAAAAGCTTTTCTCAATATGGCGACGGATGTTGGGTGGTTGCGATGAACCTTGCTTGTACTAAATTTCTAGTTGAAACATTTTTGTCTGAATATTGGCTCTAAGAAGTGACTTATTGATTTAATTTAAGAAAATAAAAATAAATGATTCCATTTAAAATCGGCTTACATGATTGTTTATGTAGAATAATATTAATTATTCCAAAATAGACTGATAATTTTTAGTATCGGCGAAGAATAATCAACTTTAACCTATAATTGATGAAAATTGTACTTCATGATTGATGTTTATTTAACATTTTTTAGAGCCATTTGTATTTTTCTTGTACTGTAAAACTTATATTAAGTTCAAATTATACTCGAGAACAAAGAAATCGGAAATAAGGATCGGGCAAATAATTATAAAATAGGCCTAGGCTACTCATGAGCTTAGACCAGGCTAGGTAGGCTACTAGAGGTACTAGATTACCCTAATTGTAAAATATTTATGCAAAAAGGCAGAGGTTTCCCTCCTTGCTAATGTTGAAGAGGAATAGGTTCAGTAGAATAATAGGCTTAAAACTCGACCAATCTCTGGACTAGGCCTAGGAGGCTAGATTCAATTTTAATTGATGCGCTTTTAAAGTTTGGCATCTGAAATAATTTATTTCAATATAGCCTAGCCTATTTAATTTCTCCAATGTATTTTATTAACTGGTCTAGCCATTACTAAATATGTAGGAATAGCCTACTAACAATATTGTAACAACTTTCAATTAGTCTGTTAGTGATTAACTAGCCTATATATACAATTTTTTATTAAGGTAGGCCTAAAGCTTATTTAATTGCACAGACTAATAATTTTTCTATTAAAATTACAGTAGGCCTAGGCCCTATACACCCTTTAATCTGTAATGTCAACTTGTGGAACATTTTTTTAGTGCTAGCCTATGAAGACTACTATAGTCCTAATATTAACAATCTGGGACGTAAGTTTAGTTGAATCGCAATAGGCTTTGATTGTTATTTATTAAATTTTTTTGCATGTTAAGTAGGCCTAGTTTGTTTTGTTAACTGTAAATAGGCTAATACTATTGTTAGGTTAATATTTAAAAAAATTGCAATTTGTATAGGCCTAGGCTAAATTAAATTATTTTATGTATTTAGGCTAGTTTTAAAAGTTGGAAACTAGGCTATAGTTGTGATGTCATGCATAGTAGTAGGGGGTAATTGTTTACTATTACTTTGTCAAAAGCAAACCTTCCCATATCTCAATATGCTATAGGCCTAGGCCAATATATTTATATATTCTAACAATGAATTGACATAATTCAAGGCCTGGAAAAAGAAATACAAATAAGTAGGCCTAACTTACTTTAAAAGTCGTCATCTGATGGAAGAACTATATTGTCGCTTGTTGACGGTTCATCACACGCTACGGTAGGCCTAGTTGAGATTTATTTTGTCATAGCTTTTTAATAATGATTAAAACTTGTCACAGCTTTTTAATAATGATGAAAACTTACATTAAAAGTCGTTTAGATCAGTTTCTGGGTTCTAGTGGAGGACGTCGTGACTACAGGTTTTAATAGAATTACACTATATATCACTTTTTCCTTTATATATAATGAAATTAGACACTTCACTGATCGCGGTAAATCAATTATAAACATTCTAAAACAAATATAACACCCATAACAAATTAACAAACCAAAAATCGCTTATGGGATTTAATACACACAATCTACAGCCATTTTAATACGCGATAGGAACAGGGTTGCCAGATTGGTTGCAACTAGATTAGAATGAGTTTATCAGTGCCTCCTATATTGCCTAAAATTAGAAAATAATAACTGATTAAGTTAGAACCCTTCAGGTTCTTTTTTGTGTAGGCAACTCAACTAAGTAAACATACCGTGACAAAATAGTATAGGTTAGTACCTTTAGGTTTTTTTATTCTAATTATATAATGTAATAATAACGACGAAATATAATCATACTGTTATCGGCAACATACTGTGACTAAATAGTATAGGTTAGAACCTTCAGTTTTTTTTTAATTTTAATTATATAATGTAATAATAACAACAAAATATTAAAAAATAATCATAATACTGTTATTGGCAATGTACTGGGACTAAATAGTATAGGTTAGAACCTTCAGGTTTTTTTTTATTCTAATTATATAATGTGATAATAACGACGAAATATTATAATCATATACTGTTAAGCACTGTTTATATTTGCTACTAATAAAATGTTGTGATTACTGGAATTGTTACGTCATCTTTTCCTATTACATATGTTCAATGTGGCAACGTTGGTAATCAGAAATGATCCCTTTCATCCTTTATACTGGTATTCAATGTAATTTAATAACGATAATTTTTGTTATTGTTTTTAAAGTAAAGGTTTTGGAAAGTTATATAAAGATTGACATATATGTTTTCGTGATTTCTTTCATTCATTGTGTTTAGTGAAGTTATTGTTGATATTTGTTGGTGGATTAAGTGATTTGTTTCTTTTATTTAGTGTTAAAAGATAAAATAAATACTGAAGTTAACCTCTATATTTTCGACTTTTATTTCTCTCGTATTTTCTATAATTTTTATTTCCCGCGGATATTTTTGTTGTTTTTATAATCAGTTTAACGTGTTCTTTCATAACATAAAGAAATTTAAAAAATCCTCTGGTCACGCCGTTCCCTTCTTTACCAGTTTCTGCACCAGAGTAGGCCTACTGATGTTGGAAACATTCTGTGACTAGGCCTAAAGACTAAAGTTAGAACTTCATTTTTTTTTCTTATATTTGCGTTATAGCCTATCTTAAGATGTTTAGCCTATTGATTATTGCCTGTGATGTATAACAGATATGCAAGCATACTAAAAAATAGCCTGAAGTTCTAACCTATACTATTTAGTCCCAGTACATTGCCAATAACAGTATTATGATTATTTTTTAATATTTTGTTGTTATTATTACATTATATAATTAAAATTTTAAAAAAACCGCCCGCCTCTGACCTACACTTTCAACAAACCTTCTTGTTGACCCCATTTACCTTTATCTTGTTTTTTAAGATCTTCAAACATGTTTATTTGTCGATTGCAATCTATTAGCGATAAGATATAATCTCAATATGGGAAGGTTTGCTTCTGACAAAGTAATAGTAAATAATTACCGTAATAGGCCTATAGCCTAATTGGATCATTTGTTTTAAAACTTTTACTACTGTAAGTGTAAATAGGCCCATAAAAATACATCATGCTTACCTGCTGATATCTTTGTAGGCGACACAACCTTTGTATTATAATTTTTATTGCATTTATAGCCTATGTTTATATCTATTACAGAGATTAAGTACATGATATATTTATAGCTTTACTAAAATTAGAAATAAGTTATCACACCAAGCATAGTAATACAATTGCATCATTTTGTAGCGTGTAAGTTGGAATGTGATCAGGTTTTAAGTTTGACGTAGGCCTATTATGTTTTGAAATTATACTGATAACTTTTCTCATTAGTATTTATATTTAAATACCGAAAGTGAAAATTTAATGACTTTTACGCAATATGGCATAGGGTCGTAATGTAAACTTTTGCCATTTAGTGTTTTGTAGTTTTATAACAAGTAGGTTTATCCCGGTATCGGATAATTCATTACGTTTGTTATTGTGATATTACAACTATAGTGACTCATAGTTTTTTTGGTAAACACATTGGGAAAGGGGCATTATGGTAATCGTATTATTTTACCATGTTATGTAAATACTTGATGAAATATTAATTCATTGCCTATTTAACATGTCATGAGGTAATTTCTCTTTTAAGGTTTTGTTTATTACATTTTGTTGCTTTATAGGCCTACATTGATTTAATATGTTTAATAATATAATTGAACGTGATTATATTAAAGAGCAGTTTCACACTTATTGTTGGTACGTCTGCTGTGAGGAGGCGTATTATAAATTTTATCCCAAATTGGATAGTCTACTTAGTGTGACTGGACTGTAAGAAACACTGTACCATACTCAATGTAAAACATTGTGATGAAGTTAAATTATATTTTATACCCCTTTTCAAGTTATTTTCTATATTTCAGAAATATTTTTAAGTGTTACATAATTATGTTTTTCAATGATTAATGTTATTAATTTAAAGTGTATAGGCCTAACAAATAAATTGAAAGAACTTTGGAAGTTTGCTTATAACATTTACCTAAACTTACTCTATTACTAGAATACCATAGATAGGCTACAAATTAAAGTAGGTAGCCTACTTCTTTTATATAAACAGGTCATATTCATTTTGAACTCGGTTATTCATATCATAGGTCTGCAGTTTACTTAGAGATATGTTTTAAGAGTATGATATAACACTAATTTAATAAAATTATTTTCGGGAAGAGTCAGCCCCTTTAAAAGTGAAGTCTTGAATATGTTAAATGCAAGGAAGTGCAATGGCCTATTTATATATAACAAAACTTCAGCATATTCCTCCACACCACATTGCCAACTTATGCACCAAAAATGCATATAAATATCATATTTATTTATGTTGTGGACATTAAATAACTTATTATGGTCACCGTTTGTTCCGCCTAAACAATAAATGTAGGCCTGCAGTTTATTTAGCATTCAGAATGGAACAGGTGAACCCTCAAAGTAAGAGAAAAAACTAAAATCATCTTTATTGTCTTATAAATAATTGTCTTAACCATCACTGTAGTACATTTGTTGCAAAGTTTAAAACAAGTCTGAATATAAACTCCTTTTACCATTTACAGATGTTATAAAGTATATACAGTTGAACCTTTAATGGGGGATAAAACTCAATATGATTCTTTGAATTATCGGAATAATTATTTTCAAATATTAGACGTTTTTCTGAAGGGAAGTGACAAAAGTTCAAAATTATAGAGGTTTACGAATTAGCAAGGTTCTATTGTATATTCACTTAAATTTGTTTCCAAGCAATGACAATCTACATAGGTTGGTTGTTACACTAATACTTAGGGAGGACTATACTAAAGTTTGGCTTACCGGTAATCTAGTTTTATATATTTTATTAGAATGAACGTTTTTAGTTGTTTGAAAAAAATAATAGGGCTGGGCCTATTAAAGTGATTTATACCTAGTTATTAAAACTAAACCCATACAAGAGAAATGTTTTTGCAATTTAGTACGTATAGGCTTTTGTATATGAACTTCAATTTTATGAAACAAATTACTATAATTTGTATATAGTTTGACTTTTCCACGTACACTTTTTTGACAAGATTTATATTAAGTTATATAATATTCCTACATTTTGAGGTGTTTAAATTATTATCTGCATAAGCCTAATTAATTGTGTTTCTTACATAAACAATGGTCTGGTTTAGCACTGCAATGCAAAATGGCTGATAGAGAGTTAATTTTTAAATTTAATAATGATTTGAAGCAATGTTCTACCAGCTATGGTAAAAGAAAAAATTTCTAAAAATTTTTATATTTAATCTGGATTATTTCTGGAAATAGGCTTATATTATGTTTTTGGAGAAATACAAAATGGTTTATGGACAGAAAATGAAGCATTTTATTAATTTTATACACTTCAATGTCCCTTGATAGAAAATCTCTTGATGTATATTATCTGTTTTATTTTTTTAGAATTGAAGATGAGTGATGGTGGCGAAGGGGGTGGGGCTGGGGTTTGTGGGCAGTCATCCTGTCTACAACCTCACCTAGCCTCTGTTTCACCTAATAGGCCTACTAATGGAAATCAGAACATGAGTAACCATCAACCTCAAATACAGGTACGGTATTTAACATTTTAAGGAAACTATATATATTTTCTGCTAGGGAGGCAAAAAAATTCAACATTTTACCTCTAATGTTCATATTTTTAGTTTGTTAATTTTTAACTTAATGTAATCCCCAACCATTGTAACACTGGTGTAATTAATTCCTGATTATTAAAATTATTGGATAGAATAAATATATCGTCGCTTAAGAAACAATACCAATATACAAAACCAAGAAACAATATAAGTTTTTAGGTTAAATGCATAGTAAAATTGTTTATAAATATAAATTTTCCCAAGTATATTCTTATGAGTATATTGTATATCCTACAGTTTGAAAAAGATTTCCCCCAGCTATTGTTATATTGGTAAGCTTAACTTATTGTATTTGAAATTAACTAAAATGCAAATTAGTACTGATTCAGAGTTTGTAACTGATTAATATTATAACTATTAATTAATTGAAGTAAACAATTTTTTTACAGGTAGCTTCTAGTTCATCGACTTCGAGAAACATGACTCGATTAGGAAGTACCAATTCAACAGCATCTAGTTGGAGCTCTTTAACGTGTGCAAATAACGGTTTTAGTGAAGGTGGAAGTAGTTTAGTGCCCTCGTTAACAAGTGGAAGTTCAGTTATACCAAATTTGACTAATTCTCTAAATCAAAGGACTACAAATAGTAGTAACATGTTTTCAATGGGTGGTACGCGTAAACGGCCAGGTGGGGTGTTGAACAGTGACGATGAACCTAAGTGTAAGAGAAGAAAGATTTCCGAAGAAATGTCTCTATACAGGTTAAAGAAAAAACAACGTATGATCGAAAGTCTAATGGAACTATTTTATTTCGAACATAACTTAACATCACCTGTGAACGAACTTTACGAGGTATGGCGCAAAAGGCCGTCGACTCCTGCACTGTTGAACTATTTGAGAAACAATCTTATAGATTCAAACGATCTTACGGAATTGTTAGCTATGGGTAACTCGGCTCAGGAACAGTCGCAGCTACCGGAAATGAAGATAACAGGTGGTGCTGGAGCGAGTGTGACTCCTGTAGCAGTATCTACGACACTCCCAGCTGCGGTTGCAAGACTTAGCCAACAAGGTAAGATAATGTGTTGTGCATCTAATATTATTTACATTGTTATATTATTCTAGAGGTGCATAGGGAAAGCTCACGCGTAATTATTAAATGTTGAAATATTTGTGTCTTCAGAAAATATTTTTTTAAAGAGAATCTTTATTTCTCATAGAGACAATAGATAGGTACTTCATACATATTGTATAAAGTCTGCTACACATAGAACATTCTTTTAAAAAAAAGTAACTGTGTGCGGTTGTGGGAGCCCTGTCCGGAACAAAGTTCATCAGGCCATTTCTTCAATTCTTTTATGTCTTAACGGCAACATACGCACATAATTTTAATCTTTCAATTGCCGTTTATTATTAGTTTGTTTTTTATACAAATATTTACTGTTTCCATACGTTAAATTATAATAAAGGTGTAGAATTAATTATAACATCAAAGCTAAGATGGTAAGCACAGTTAATAATCAATTCATTGTAAATACATTCAATAAACATACTTTCTATGCCTAACCTAAAATTGTTGTATGTACGTTGCCGTTAAAGGCAGGTAAAATAAATTATATATACACACAATAATTTTAGGTTAGGCCTAGACTGATGAACTAACATTTTATGCTTATTGAATGTATTTCAGCGCTTGACGATAATATCTGAACTACGCCAGACGGAACGATGGTCTCTTAATTTAAATTGTTGAACCAAAAAAACACGATGTATTTGCATTCATTGCCAATTTGATAGGCCTAACGCTTTTCCGTTACGCGTATTTTCTATTTATAATTGCCATAGCAACCAATTAATAACACTTTTTTCGTTACACATTACATTTTCTATTTGTTAACTCCTAGTGCAAACCGCGTTAAGGAACTTCATTCCAAAAACTAACTGAGCTTACAAAATAATATTCTCCAAGAACAATGTAGGAAATTCTCAGGGCTGTGCACATAGTTCGAAAATAGATTCAAATCCGCTATGCAAAAATATTCGGATTCATATTCGAAAATGAATCCGCTAATCCAGATTCGGTTAGAAAGATCGAGTAGTGACTGAAAAGATTCGAAAAATTTTCAAGGATAAAACAGTACGTATGAAAAAAAGTTTTAAACGGTTTTGAACAGAGTACGTTGCACCATGTTAGGCTGCTGTGAATTAAATGTTTCACTGCAGCCTATATGTGTTGCAGTTTGATTTTTTAATGTTTGACATTACCTGATTTAATTAGCCTATTAAATTTGTATTATGTTATTCACTTAATAATTATCGTTAACTAAATTATGATACCAGTTAGTAGATGGGCTGTATTTGACTGTGTTAAATTCCCAATAAAAAGAAGTTGGACTTGGATTCAGTGTTAGCTTTTAATATAATTTAATTTTAAAATAAGCTGCACACAGTCCAATAAATAATAATTTTTATAAATACCTTGAGGTCTTTCTAATATAATATTCGGTATCAATTCGACAAAACTCGGATTCGATTCTGCTTCGTAATTAGCATAAAAATATTATTCGGATTCGAAATGACTGAAAAAATATTATTCGGATTCGATCTAGAATTTCTGGATTCGCAGAGCCCTGGAAATTCTATAGGCTCAGCCTGTTTTTGGTCTTCAAACAAAAGAAAAACTCGTACCCTAAAGTGGACGTCTTTGAAAAAAATAGAGTACCATTGCAAAGTAACAAAGGTGGAATCTACGAAATGAAGTAGCCTATATACATTAAAAAAGGAAACCCTAAATAATATTAAAAAGTTTTTGTGAATTATTTGATATACAGTACAGTCTCGCTAATCCGGTCTCCGATGATCCGGACAGCCCTAAAAAAAAAAAAAAATAGAAATTGCAGTAGTATTTTACTGGGTACAGTACACGCAATTGAAGTTTGCCGAGAGCGATAATAGTTAAGGGTTCATTTGTTCTCTGCTATTTTTAGCGTGAAGAAAAAGCTCAGCTGAGGATAGAACGGGTCGGCAAAGTATCTTTTGTCCCACAGTATTTCAAGGAAGGGACTCGCTTCACCAGTTCGCCGCACTATACCTGATTGCAGACTGTCTGTCGAATCAACAGTCCCTTTTTGATTTGTTTCTTGCTAGACGTCTGGAGTGAAATTTTCAGTGCGCCCTATTCATTTACACTGTGATTTCAATAGTTGAAAATGCTCGAAAATCTTTGAAATTTGACAAACTTACAGTTTAATAGTGTGGGATGCTAATGGTGTGTTTACAATTTGAAAATAAAAATGGTTTGGCACTTTAAAAATCGAATAAAGTCCAAACTTTTTTATACATTTTAATTCGTAACATCAAAAAGTTGCATTGCGAGAAAATTTTTTATTTTTAGGGCAGGTGCGACGTGTAAGCTAGAGAAATGTATCTGAAAAGCTACATTTTCTGAAAAGTATTTTTTGAAAAATTAGCTATTGCAGTTTCTATCATTCAACAGTTAGAACACGACCTTCGTTTCGCGGGTAATGTGGCAACATGTACGGCCGGCCGGCGGCTCGCGACTTTGGCATCCGTCATATTGTGTGAGTATTTGACTCTAAAACTGGCTTCACTCTTGTGTTCGACTTGACCAGTGTCTATTTAATTCTGTGGTCGCTGATATAGGCCTATACTGTATACTGTATTTTTACCAAAACACTAATTTTAATACGTTTTCTCACTAAAAACACAAACGGTAGGCCTATACATTTCATGCATTTTTTAGGCTTTTTCCGTCTAATCCGGACTTTCACTAATCGGAACAGGGTCCGGTCCCGTCAAGTCCGGATTAGCGAGACTGTACTGTAATTATGTTAATAGAAGTCTTTAAATTTATATAGGCTATTAAATATAGCACATTAAATTATTATAGCCTACAAATTAAGTACCTTAGTTGCTTATTTTTTCTGAAGTAGAATGTTATAAAGGAAATTTCAAGTTATGTGATAGAACTAACTGTTGTTTTCCTGTGCCATTTTGCTTATAAATTAAATATCAAGAAAATGTATTTTATTATGTGTGTGAAAATATGACACGTCAACGTTATACAGGATATTCTCTAGAGGTGAAAGTAAGAAGAAAGTTACCATAAACATAGGTCTGGAAACGCTTTGGTATCTTTTTAAATAGAGACGATATTGACCCCAAATTTGGTGTAGGGGCTACCTCTTTGTTACGTAACCTTTTACCTTTGTACAAAAAACCGGGAAGTTCTTTTGAGTAGGCTACTTTAAAAATGGCGGCTAGCCTATTTAAAGTTTTTAATGGAAAATATCTTTGAAACTGATAACTGTACAAACAAATTTAGAAAACAAAAAAAGTAAATTTTTACTAACAAACAAAACGGGTTTTTAATTTTTAGAACTCAAAACATCACGTCTCGGTATTGTCTATATATAACAAAGCAGAAACATCAATAATAGTTCAGAAAGAAATAATTTTTTTTGAGTTTTTAAAGTATAAAAAAGAATATTCTGATATTTTGTACAACGGTAAAGTGTTACGTAACAAATATACACGTACATAAAATTTGCGGTCAATACCTTTTATATTTCCAAAGATATTAGGCTAAGTGTTTAGGATAAAAACAAAGTGGTGGATAATTAGAAAAGCATTTCCTATGTTTATTTGAACTTTTTTCTTATTTTCACCTATGCCTGGTGAAGTTTGCCACGATATTTCCTGTATAATTCTTAATTCAAGAGTTGTGATAATGTCAAAGAAGTTGTGCGGTGAGCCTTCAAACGAATATCAATCTATAACAAACATATTAAAAGTAATCTATATTTTTTCCAGGGAAAAGAAATATTCCAATCATTAGGTCAATAATATTTGTTTGAGGAAATTTAGACAATATTACCTTTAAATTTTAGTCTATAATTATTTTCACTTGTAAGATTTAGCTTAACAATTCTTATAAGTCTCATATGAAATACTGAAGTTAATATCTTTTCATGAATAAATAGGCATTTGTAGATTGTCTTTACTAATTAATTGATCCGATTGGGTCATAGGTCAACTGCCTGGTCGTCCAGTAGGAGGGCGGCATGGCATGGTGTTTGCTAGCCGCCAAGGCACTCAATGCACCATCACTGCAACTTGCACCGCTCCACTATCTCAGTTAACCCCTCTCGTCCCAGGTGGGCGAGCCATTTCACTTTGCTTTGCTTGCACGATTGTTAAATAATCAAATTATATCTAGGACATAAAATTCATTAATTTAATGTGTGGTGTAGCCTACTATGGTCGTGCATGACTATATTTGTATAATTTGCGCATTGTCTCGTTGTGATATGAGTTTGCTTATTATTGTTAATAATTTTAATAAGATTTTGGCTACTAAAGACTTTTTGAAGTATTTTATACCTGCTTTATGTTTTAGTTTTTTAATATGTATATTTTTTTTTAAGTGAAACTTCTTTAGGCACAGTATTAGTAAGGGCAAATTGACCTGGACAGACGAAAAGTACAATGCTTGAACCCCTTTCTTTGACTTAAACATCACAAAGGAAAGAGTAGGAGAATTGTTTGACACGCATGCACAGAGCGAGAAGAGAGAGAGAGAGAGAGAGACAATAATTTCTACTCTCTCTGTCGCATACGTCATAGACACCGCATGCGCCTCGTGTACTGTGTTAATACGTAGGGAATCAGTACACGCTTGCATATAAAGTTGCGTATACACTCTCGCTGTGTGTGCGCCGCGCGTTCACGGCTCGTTGGAAGTTTTGATTTCAACGAACTTCCAGCGATCCAAAGAAAACCCGCGATCATTCTGACTTTGAGAACCTGCTGCAGAAGGTTAGGTTTCACATTTCTAAACAGGACACTTATTTCCGCACTGCAATTTCCACTCAAGACGGGGGTGTAAATAAATTATACGTACCTTTTTCTATACCTATATTGCTGGTAGTAATCATAGGCCTCAAAGTTGGGTTTTAATTTAAACAAATGTGAAATAGGCCTGAAGTTAAAATAGCCTTGGTTGTTATAAATAATGTAATTTTAAGATCGTTGTACAGGCTAGCTATACATTAAAATAAAGAATACTTGAAATAATAAAGAAGTAATTGATGATAAATATTTTTATTAATCTAAAGAATTTTAAAATTCACAATCTGTTGGCCAGTTATTTATTGAAATTGAATTTACTTTCTGAATTCAGACTAGAAATAAAATATCGAATATATACAAAAGGGTTTCTTAAAACAAATAGGTAACTGAGGAATGATTTTGATGATAATGAGAAATTATTGGATTCCACAGAAGAGGGTTTTTCCGATAGGCATCGATTAACTTAATTATTTTTTCTTCTGACCACTCCATAACTCGCAAAGCAAACAACAATCAGTGCGCACGAAAAACTCTCAAACACACTTCCAAATCTGATCTGCGAACACACAAAGGGTTCGTTGAAAAACCCGACAGGAGATGGATCGTGCGCAGCTCCAACACCTTTTACTAACTTAGAGAACTTGTTGCGCACATGCCGCGCAGCGCACAAGTGTATACGCACCTTTATACTGTACATTATTTGAACATGTTTTAATATTTATTTAATTTTTGTTGGACAAAATCAGTTGTTACACGTTTGAATCATTGTCTTCAATTCTTTTTGTTTACTTCATAAGAGACTGTTTAGGCCCACAAACAACAAACTATATCTGCACGTGTCTATGCCGTTTAGGGATTTTCAAAATGGTAAATGTGCAGAGCCTGTAATTAAGTATTTTACTCAAAGACCTGACATACATTTTATGGAAAACAAATAGGGGTGTGCGAGATTTATTTTTTGAATTCGAGACGAGAACGGGATTTTATTTAATATAAATTATCGAAATCGAGAAAAAGACTAGAGCAAAGATTTAGGAATAAGCGAGAAACGAGCGTTTATTAAATACAATTTATCGAGATCGAGAAAAATACGAGAGCTGAGCTTTAGGAACAAACGAGAAGTATTAATACACTTTAATGAGATCGAGAAAATCCAAAATAGCTAGGTATTTATTAAGAAGAATGAACCAAAACTTTAATTTTTAGCTCAGAGAGAGAAATATCAATGACTTTTTACATCATTGAAAAATATAATGTATATGGGAATAAGTTTATTATTAATAAGTTAATGATTAAGTTCTTTCGATTTAATGCACTTTGTATTGAAAATACTCCCAATACTCCTGTTGAGTTGTTTGGACAACTTCCGTTTCTCTTCTTTTCATCCAAATGTAATATTGTAAGTTTTATGAAAATACTAAATCTAAATTTTAAAAAACGTATCGAGAAATTTATGGCTGAATCGAGAAAAGTACAACCGAGAAATGAATTTTATTCTTGACGAGTTCGACACGATATTAAGTTATTTCTAGTTTCTGCTCGAGAGTTTCAAGATCTTGCACACCCCTAAAAACAAAACAGAAGGTCATACATTTTAATCATAGTCCTACTTAAATTAATGATTTTAATTCCAAATATTTAAAATTCAGTCATTTAATCAAAACTATATTATTAATTTTAAAATCCACTGATTTTTCATCTTTAGTAGGCCTATATTTACAAATCAATAGAAGTTCAAACATTTGATTATTTGATGAACAAAAAAAGAATATGTCAGCTTATGACTGAAATTTAATCATGTTGACCTGTGGTGGTGAATGCTTGAAACTGCTGGTAAAAGAAAAGGCCAATCATCATTAAGACTAGACATGATTATATGACCTTAAGTTTATTATAGTCGGTAGCTAGATATAGTGCAAATGTAGCCTTTAGCCTAAGGTGAATTTACAATGTTTTATAACAGTTTAAAAATCTTTAGTCATCCTCCTCGTAGACTGCAGCCTAGTTAAGATTTGTAAATTCTCAAATGACCACATCGTGCAAGTGTTTTGGATATTTAGATAGATAAAAACGTAAATTTCAAATAGAATTAAATGTGTGTTTTTTTTTTAGTAATAACATCTGTAATTAATGTTTGCATAGGTGGCACATCTCTGGATCCTAATGTAAATGTATCGACTTCAAGTAATATTCCTGATAAAAGGTTAAGTTCGTCACCTAACAAACAGAAAACTCAACCATCGAGTTCGAGACAACCATCGATCTCTGCAGTGTATGACAACTCTATCGGAAGTCAAGAACAAATAGTGGAGAAGGCAAAACAAGTAAGTACAGCCAACAGTATATAGATATACGATTCCACTGTCAGATGAATGTTTAATACGACTTCTGATACATTGGAAACTATTGCAATTATTAAAAACTTTGTGCTGTTAGCATTTGCACGTTGAGTGTTTATAGAGTTGATTTTTGTAATTTGATTTTGGATTGTTAATTACGAACATGAATAAAAGGTGATTACATTAAAAATGTTAAAGGGTGATGATACAGATAAAACAGTAGTATTCAAATAAATTTCTCTGATTTTGAAACTGTGTGCATCCACATTAACCCCAGAACTGATAGGTTAACTTCCCAGAATTATATGCGATTTTAACACTTAGTCCAGCTGTTGTTTTGAAAAATCATAAACAATATAAAAATAAATCATAATGTTTTATGTATAATTTTTTTTGGAATTAGCTGTAGAACATGATAATATTATAACTAAGACACCAAATTGTATCTATAAAATTTTATTCATTGACAAATAATGACTATTTTGTATTTCACAAAAAGATTTTTTCACGTTCGCTGCCTGTAGCTTGAATAAAAATTAAATTCCAAAGAAAAGTAAAATGTAAAAATGTTCAATGTTTTAATATGAAAAAACTAGATCCTTACACGAAAAGACTTATCTTTGATTTCCTCCATATGCACACGACATTTCAATTTGCAAAAAAACTCCGATGTATAATTCGTAGATAACAAAATTCGCCCCGATGTTTTATCGTTTTTCAGTGATTAGATTGAAAAATAATGTCTTTTGTCTTGTTTACAAACAACTTAAATATGTTACAAATTACAACTTAGTTCATAATTACAATTTTTGACATCTAAGAATTATAATTTAGATTATAATTTAAAGATTTTGTGCAAATTTTAAAAGATTACCTTCAAAATTTTATAAAAATTGTATAAAAGATAAGTTATCTTGAAGAGAACTGGTTTCGGCCTGGTATTGCACATCCTTAAAGGGAATTTCAAAATCACCAATGTCATATTCTTTCTTTGTCCTAAATCTTCCCACCATTTTCTAGTTTAAAAAATATTTTATGTTACTTTTTGTCAATAATACAAAACATTTAACTAATTCTTTTTTATTTACATTAAAAATGTTTTGTGAACCAATCAAGTTTCGGAATAATTTCCAAGATTAATTATTTTACCGTTTCTGCCCGGATTAATTAAACAATTTCATTTTCGTTCTCAGGAAGCACATGTGATGCAGAGGATAGGCGAACTCCAGAGAGAAGGGCTTTGGGCAGAGAAGAGATTACCTAAGGTGCACGAACCCGCAAGAGCTAAAGCTCATTGGGATTACCTGTTGGAAGAGATGGTGTGGTTGGCTGCTGATTTTGCTCAAGAACGTAAATGGAAAAAAGCCGCAGCTAAGAAAGTAAGTAGTAGCACATACTGGGGGTTTCGCGTTTAATTGAGACATTCAAGAAATTAATATCTACTTTTGTTTTAGGATAGTGAAAATTGGCAATTTAAAAATTCATTTACGTTATAATATTCTCTTTCAACTAAAATTTTTTTACAGTATCCTTAAACTTTTTACATGTAAGCCTTTTTACCCGATTTGATAATCTATTGTATAGTTTAAAGCCTATATAAAAAGGAGTGTTTTCATATAACTTCAGCCTGTAAATGGGATACTGGAGCTGTTCTCTAAACCTAGTGTTGTAACAATGAACATTTTGGCCCTCATACAAATTATTTATCTGTGTATGCGCAAAAATAAGACATTTAAAAATATACATTGATGGAATGTTAAATTTTTTAAATACCGATTTACACGACTTATTGATGTTTAAAAATATTATAGTTTGAATATTTTTTTAAATCCTAAAAATAGTCAATGCCTTTGACGAATTTCCCCATAGTTTAATGCCATGCTAAATTAAAGCAAAAACAAACATGGTAGACAAAGTCCACATTGGCCACATTTGAAAACAAATGGAACTTAATTTCTTTGCTCAATTTTTCAATATGGAGCCTCTATGTTGAACTGTGGTCAATATTTATACCAAAATATTTAAATTTTAATTTAGTCTTTATTAAAACAATCAGTACTTTTCTTATCTTACCTGTAGGCCATATTAAACGTGAGTGTAATAGGCAGAATATTGACGAGAGAAAAATACGTTTAAACAAAAGTACATAAAAATAATGTGAGGTTAGGCCTACTTGCGGAGAAGTCTGTGCCCGATGGGTTCCATGGTTATTGATTGAAAATAAAAAAGAAGCCAGATTGTACTTCTTCCTTAAAGCCCAGGTTTGTCCTTCTATAATTATATGGTGTTTGTGCCTTTGAAAGAAGGTCTGGGAGTGGAACAATCACAGACAATGTTCGCAGATGGTTGAAACCTCTATATTTTTTTTTGAGGACGGTTTCTACAAGCTTCCAAAGCTCTGTGAAAAATGTGTAGTCTCTGAGGAGAAAAGATAAGGGTTTTATTTATATTTTTTCATAATATGAATATTTACCATATATTTAGTATGTAGTTTCTATGTAAATTATATGTTTAATACTTATCAGGTTGTTTGAAAAACCTGACCTCCTCAATCATTTTCAGAAATTTCTAAATCATCTTTTTAATTGTTAAATTTGCAGTGTGCTAGAATGGTTCAAAAGCATTTCCAAGAGAAAGAGCAAATGGCCCAAAAGGCGGTGAAAAGCAAAGAAATGCAACTTAAAAGGATAGCAGGGTGCATGGCGAAGGAGATAAAACAGTTTTGGGCGAACGTCGAAAAGGTAAGATCTTGCATTAATCCACAAGTTTGATTTCATTTGGTTTCAACTTACTGTTCTTCTAATTATAAATATGTTTTGTTGGTTTAGCTGGTTGAATATAAACAACAGACTATTTTAGAAGAAAAAAGAAAGAAAGCGTTGGATCAACATCTCAGCTTTATCGTCGACCAAACAGAGAAATACTCTACATTAGTTGCGGAGAGTATGAACAAACCTGGCAACGAGAGTGTGTCACAATCTTTATGCTCGTCTCGTGCTCCTTCGCCCACTAGACATAGGCCGACCTCTGACAGTAAGTTTATGGAAATAATGTCAACAAAAGAGGCAAAGTTTATTTTCAGTTATCTTTAAAATATGATATACTAGAGGAAACCTCTGCGTGTTCCGTATGCCAATGCCGTTGGAACTTTCTATACACATAATCATGTTGTTTTCTTTATAATAAAGGTGTAGGATTAATAATAACACCAAAGCTAAGATGGTAAATAATGTTAAATGTTCAAATCAAATTATTTCGTATATTTTATAACAGCAGTTATAATTAAGGTTAACAGAACCAGCAAGGCTCAGGTCTACACTTTAATAAAAATCTAACCTAAAAGTTGGAAATACAAATAATTGCTTCAAAGTTTGAAATCAGCTGTTAATGGAAATATTAGAGCAAACAGCTGTTTTATCTGTTATTTTATTCAATTAGTTGCTATGGTAATAAATGATGCATGTGTTGGTTTAACAGTCTAGGACTAACCTAAGATTTTTTTCCGGCTAAGTTTACAAAATATTTAAATTTAAAATGTTTTTATCAAAATGAGTTATAGCCTATGTTACTCAGGGTTAGGGTAGCTTTTTATTAGTAAAACTATTTTTTCAGTCGATTCAGTAGTTCCAGATTATCCCCTACATACATACAAACAAACAAATTTTACCTATTTATAATATTATATAGATACAGACTCTTCAAGATAAGTTAATATTTCAAACATCAGTTATTTTTAAAATACAGTGATATTTTGGATTTTTATGTTTTTTTGTACATCAACAGTGTATAACGTGTGAAATGATACATCTTTGATTGAAAAATAACGATGTAATGGGCTGATACAGAAATTCCTTAGTGAATCTATATTTTATATAAGCCCCAAATACCACTCGCTCATCATAGTTTCTCCAAATCGACCGCAGGATTTCAATGAAACTTGCCACACAGCTTCCTCTAAAGTCCTAGATGCTCGCTAAGAAACGGTTTAAAAAAATTTAACCTCCAAGTTGGTTAATTAAAAGTAGGAAAATATTAAAATGTGAATGAGTTGTTACACAAAAAGTATAGGTGCTTAGTCTAAATTGTAAAGAAAATAGAATAAAGCTGATATTTTCTTTCAAAATGACCTAAAGTATGCCAACTTTGTTTATCAAATTTAAATTTCAGTTTATTGGCTGTTTAAAGAAATATAACATACTGCGTTCTGACTAGGGAATCAAATCCCGGACTATATTTTCGATTTGTAAAATTCCAAGTAGCTTGATAAAAGACCTAAAAGCATATATTTATGAAGTAGTGATGTAGTATTATTTATATAATTATCATTACAACAAAATAAGCCATGTTTATTTAGCATTTCTATTGTTTAAAAAAAATATTTATAAAAATTAATCACACTAAAATTAGCAAAAACATTTTACGTCAATGTTGTCGGGCCGGTAGGTAGGTAGGTAGTTGCACCACAAATACAACGATGAAAAGTAAAAACAGGACGAGGATCTTACAAAGCCAAAACTAAACAAACGATATGCAATATGTATGACACACGTGCACACGCAATGTTTTAAGAGCGATGGTTTACTTGATACTGAATCAAACTATTAACAAAAACTAAAAGAGAAGTATGAGAGGGGGATAAAGAGAGTAGGGTAAAAGTTATAATCACAATCGAAGGTCGCATAGAAGCAGGAAGCAGGTGCAAGTAAAGATAAGGGACTGATGACATCACCATCGCGTAAACAATAATCACAGACGTCTATCTACCTTACTCTTACTACACTACTAAGTGTATCCGACATCCCGACTACCCGATTAATATTATTATTGTTTATTCAAGTCATTTGCTTGATTGTTTATTTATTTCATTACTTATAAATAAATGTTATTTATTTAAAAAATCTATTATTTTCTTGATTAAACAGTACTTGTACAAGTTAAAATACCTTAAAACGTATACATTTTCTAATCCCGAAATCCCGGGACTGTCATTTTACAATCCCGGGATTGTCGTCTTGGTAAATCGGGATTGGATTCTCTAGTTCTGACCTTGCGATCCTGTTCCTAGCCAATCACTGTTCTCCCATGAGCCTATTTTACAATAGGTAAAACAATGTTTTTGCTGACCTATAAAAATATTAAAAACTGAGTTACTTCCGTATGGCCAGGCGTGCACGTCTACGAACGCTGCATAATAATTTATGAACAATATTATTTCGTAACGATCTCCACCGGAGTGAAAATTATGTATGTGATAGTGTTGAGTGTTGTGTTTTGTGTAATAGTGTTTTTTGTTATTGTTTTTTAATGTCCTGATGATGGTCGAATTGACCGAAATCGCGATCGACAACTAAGGTAAGAAAACCTAAAATAGATACTGGATCAGTTGACGTGTAATATTCTTTAATTATATCACTGATTCGTGAGCTAAACAATGGATTCAAAATATTAAAAGCATATAAATATTAACAAACGTATTTAAATTATTTTGATACAAAACCAACAGCCAATGTTACTAATATAGTTATTAGTAAAATTAATGCTATACTATAAAACATTGAAAAAAGGAGAACCTGTATCAGTAGTTGCTTTGAACACTTATATAAATGAGACAATTCCTTTAATAAAGTGCCCTTTGAATAAAGAAGCTTGGATGAATCTCCTACCTAAAACGTTTGTACAACAAAATTTAACCAGCATTTTAAGTGATACAACATAGAAGGACTGATTAATGGAAAAATACTTAAACCTGGTCTCATTTCAATTAACATTTCCATCAAATTTCTATTTCTATAGTGATAACTCACCACTCGATGTTAGGCAATAGCTTAACAACTGTTTATAGCAAAGTCGTGTTTGTTTTACATTTTCGACCAGGAGTCCGAGTAGAAAATATTGTTTTTCTGTTTTTTCGCCACGGCCTTCCATATTCTGTTTGGAATATAGGTGTCAAGCCAAACCAATCGAAGGAAAACGACAATATCAGCTCACACTGTTTATAATTCTATCCTGCTTAATATTGTTTTAAAATTTACAGATGAATTTGAGCCTGGAGGGTCATCTAGCGATGACGAAGAGACAATAGCCAAAGCAGAAGCGGAAGAAGTTGAGGGAGAAGCGGATCATAGTGCCGAAATAGAAATGTTACAAAAGGAATCTGAACTACCATTAGATGAATTATTGAAAGACTATTTAGACAACAGAGAAAGTATAATAGTGGAAGAACCGAGTTCGCAAGTGAGTACAGTTAAATTATTGTTCAAAATTATTTCCCAAATAAAATGTAAAAGTAATTAATAATTAACAATAGTCATGTTTTGTTGAGCTAAGAAATCGACAAATGTTATTTAGACCTATTTATTTTTCTTTATTATGATGTTAGCACCAAAGCTCAATTAGATTTGTTCAACTGCTATAAAGAGAAATCACCTATTCTGAACATACTGTCAACGATCAATACGAATCGAAATCTGATATCTCGATTGAGCGTCGATATCAAGTAGGCAGTTGCAAGATTACGATATGATTTTTGTTTTTGCAAGATGCAAAGCTCTCTCTTCTATCAATCCTACAAGTGAACACAAGTGTTACTTTTAATGGACCTAGTTTCTCAAACCGCATTGATAATTTTAATAATTAAGAACTTCAATCAACGCAATAATTTAACGAAGAGAAACTTCTTGACGTCAGGTAACCGCCGTAAATTAACCTACGCTTCAAAACAACGTAAGTACTTTTACAATATCAAACATGGTCCCATCGTAAGCCGGATTGAATTGCAAGCTTTCAACAAACTACAATATACAGTCTACTATTTCAATTTCAATAAAACATTTTTAGTGGAAACTAGGTCTAGCCTCCAAGTTACCTACAAATAGGCTTAACTTTGCCTCACTAATGCCGACATTGCATATGCTTCAAAACATCCAATATTATTACCTAAGACTCATCACTTCACTGATTTGCTTATTGATCACTTTCACATTGCTAACCTACATATTGGTCCTCGTGCTCTGCAAGCGATACTTTCCAGACAATTTTGGATTTTGTCTGCACGTCAAGCAATTAGAAAACGTCTTCATCGTTGTGTGCGTTGCATTCGCTTCAACCCAACGGTTTATCAGCCTCAAATGGCAACATTACCTCGATCAAGAGTAACCATATCAAGACCTTTTTTGAATTCTGGAGTTGATTTTGGAGGTCCATATACAATCAAATCGGATCATAGACGCAAGCCTCAGCACCTCAAAGTTTATATCTGTCTATTTGTCTGTTTCACTACCAAGGCAGTACATATCGAATTAGTATCAGCATTGTCTACCGATGCTTTTCTTGCAGCATATACTAGATTTATATCCAGACGAGGAAGCTGCTCGCATATCTTCAGCGACTGTGGCACTAACTTTATTGGTGCTAAAAGACATATCTCAACTCGCTCCACGAACTTTTACAAACTCCATCTGCCAGTAATCAAATTACCGACAAACTTTCTCAACAGGGTACCCAATGGCATCTTAATCCTCCATCCGCACCACACTTTGGTGGTATTTGGGAAGCAAGTATTAAGTCAACTAAATATCATCTAACTCGAGCATTAGGTCAGCAAATCCTGCCCTTTGAAGAATTTTCTACTGTTTTGTGTTCAGTCGAAGCCGTACTTAATTCTCGACCACTGTGTCCACTCTCTACATCTCCTGAGGAGATTAATGTCTTGACTCCTGGACATTTCTTAGTTGGAACTCCACTCAACTCATATCCTGGTATTGAACATACAGAACATACACTGCCATTATCTTCTCGTTGGCGTCTAACACAACAAATCATCAGCAGTTTCTGGCATCAATGGAGCTGTGAGTACCTAAATACTTTACAGCAAAGAACTAAATGGCTTAGATCCACCCCAAATTGTCAGGTCGGGGACATAGTTCTGTTAAAGGAACCCAATCTACCTTATCTTACTTGGCCTCTCGGCAAAATAGAAGCAGTAACAACCGGGGAGGATAAAACTGTACGTGTCGTTTAAGTTCGTACCCAACAGGGACTAACTTACTAGACCAGTTGTAAAACTGTGTCCTATTTTACAAGATTAATAACATTCAGACCATATTAAGTCAGATGCCTTACCTAAAGAGTAATTTTAGTTGATTTTTTCTTTAACCACAACGGTATATTTTTGTTTAGACAGGATTGTCTCCTTATTATTTGTTATTGTAACATAACCAGTATGCATAATTCAGTTAAATTCTACATAATTCAGTTACATTCTACATATTCCAGTTTCTACCCTTTAGGGAATAGCTACTGCGTCAATTCGTACCTGTCAGCTGCTCGGCATGGTATGCTGCAGGTTTGTTGTCCAAGGCTACGGGGCCTAGGACCACATTCTTTGTTCTGTACCATATGAGGTCATCCTGACCTTATATGTCACCCCTTCCTTAGCTAGGAATTAAAACAACCGTCTTAGGTGGGTGGTATGTCAACGATCAATACGAATCGAAATCTGATATCTCGATTGAGCGTCGATATCAAGTAGGCAGTTGCTAAAAAGATTACGATATGATTTTTGTTTTTGCAAGATGCAAAACTCTCTCTTCTATCAAACCTACAAGTGAACACAAGTGTTACTTTTAATGGACCTAGTTTCTCAAACCGCATTGATAATTTTAATAATTAAGAACTTCAATCAACGCAATAATTTAACTAAGAGAAAGTTCCTGACGTCAGGTAACCGCCGTAAATTAACCTACGCTTCAAAACAACGTAAGTACTTTTACAATATCAAACACATACATAGAACCTAAGCTTGATGAAAACACCTGAAACCAAATTGGAATGAAAGCTTATTCCAAATTGGACAGTACATGTCGGCTCCATTTATACAATTCTGTAGAATCATTTTTAATCACTGTTAAATAAAAAAAATAACTAATTTACACACACTTAAGTGTACACCGACCGTTTTTCCCTTCCTTTGCGTTGCGTTTTGGTTAACGGAAATTGACACCACATTAATCCCAATGGACCTGTTGGAATAGTCCGGTTTTGTTTCCTTCACGTTTTCCATCTGTTTTGCGGAAAGGAAGCTACCGATACAAGCTTCCGGTGAAACGGATACTGGATCCTTCAGAAGGAAGGAATAGATTCAACAGTTAATCAATAGTAGTGTTGTTGCGTTCACGCGTTTTTTTCCTGCGTTTTTGTTATCTTGAAGGAATTTTAGTTTTTTCTTGATCTCTTTTTTTCAAGACTATTCGGTACTAACGGACAGACTGCGGAATGACAAAACGGACAGTTTGAATAATCTATCCCTTGGGCCTTCCGTTTTTAGAAGAAAACGGAATTGTACTGCAACAGAAGGAAAAAACGGATGGTGTAAACCAACACTAAGTAGTAAAGTCAGCCATTTTTTTCTGACAAAGAGCACTGAATCGACATGAGGATGCAATGTTCGCCATCACCTTATGAACTTAACATCATTTGGTGTTGATGAAGCGTGTTGTTCGACATAACGTCAAGAACGTATGCCTTAAGAAGTCGATACGTTGATTTTATTCATGAAATCCGCCTATTCCGAATTCCCGCTAAACCAAACAGTGTTCGGTCCCAATTAGTTCGGAATAGTGGGACTCTATTGTAATTGAAATTGATGTATGTATAATAAATGTAAGCGTTAATCACAGATTTTTGATAAATTGAATTATGTTGCAGGATGACGAATTTCATGCATCTGCCGAATCGTCAAGCGATGATGAAGAAACTATTAAAGAGCAGGAAAATGCAGAAGGCAAAGTTGATCACAAGCAAGAATTGGTAGATCTCGAGGTAAAGTGTACTTAAGTTAATCCCTGTTGCTACATAGCTTGCAAAAAATATGAAAATATATTTGATTGTTTTTAAGAAATTAATTTAATTTTTTTTATTGCAATAATTTAAACTGCTTACCTTGAAGAGGTCTTGAGGTTGTGGTCGTCAAGCTGAGAAGTACTTTGTATGATGATTTAGGCTTAGATAAATTGAAACTCGTGAATCATCTTAGGAGAACATTTTAACAATTTTATTAAATTGTTTTACTAAAGTGTAGTGTTCCACTGGTTTCTCTGATTTGCAAATATAGGTATACACTTTAAAGTAAAATGTTTTAAAGCTGAAGGTAAGGGAGCAATTCTAATTGCTTCTTTCTAAGGTCCTGTTTATGCACTAGTGGTCGACCGCAGCGGCGCGCCGCACTACGTTTATAAGTGCATTGAGTTAAATGGACACGTTTATGCAACAAGAAGCGGAGCGGCGAGCCGCAGCGGTTCACAGAAACAGCGCGGTGCACTTACAAACCGCAGTTTTTTGCGGTTTCAAAATGCATTGGTTTAAATGGGAGCGTTTATGCACAGCGGCTCACCACTCCCGCCATGTCAGTGCTGCCAACCTACCCGGTGTTTAATTACATTTTTTATAACACTTTTCAGACTGACAGTCCTGGAGAACAGTTGGCAGCACTGGCTCCCCCACCACAGTGTCTAAAACGAGCCGCCGCGGTCGACCGCTAGTGCATAAACGAGGCCTAAAGCCTTCATACTGTCATCACCACCGAAATAGTTAGCAACTTGCCTTTCACAGAGATTGCTATATAATTGTGCCTTCACTCTAAATTCTATTATGAGTCATTGCTATATTTCCCAGCAAGGCTGTAAAAACCTCTTTATAGATTTAGGGATAACTCTGTCTTATTAATTTATTTTGATCCTTCACATTTCTAGTTGGAAGGCCAAATGTCTTTGGACGAACTAGTGGCTAAGTACGGAGCATCAGAAGAAACGGATGTTAAAGAAGAACCATTGTCTGAAGCAGAAGGTAGCGTATAGCTGTTATTATTGTTTTTACTTTGTTGTTATTATGATATAATCTACTAGTGGGCTTTGCTCACCAATCCCCCGCAGCGACTCACGGCAAATCAAATGCGAACCGATTATTGTATACTCTAATATTTTCACAGATTGATTTGGACAGAGATTTTTATTTTTATTTAGAAGACGGAAAATTTTCAAGTTATAAAATGTGACCAAAATGTGATGCAGTATTTCAAATTGGTCAGATAGACCTAAGTAAAGAATAAAGGTGGCATTTTAATAATGATAAGTGTTTGAATTATGGTATACTGTAGAACCTCTTTAATCCGAACCCCATAGGAGTGAAAATATATTTAGCGATCGATATGATGGACCCGTGTATATCGAACAAATTCAAAATTGTAGCAGCCAAAAAATGCACTTCATCGTTAATACAGAAAAAAATGAGTGGCTTTTTTTTAAAATTTGATTTTAATTTTTTCTACTGCTTCTATACTACGTTTACTATAAATATACTGTATGTCTACTATTTTATTTAAATAAACAATAATATTTCAAACTGCAAAGTATTTCTCATTTTTCTATAACACTTATGATCCATTTTAGCCATGGTTTTAGCTGTTAAGTTATGTGAAAAGCACAATTATTTGTCCTGTAATCCGAACGATTCGATAGTCCAAAACCCCCCTCCGGTTCTAATTAGTTCGGATTAAAGAGATTCTACTGTAGTAATCCTTTTTCGTTGTTTGTATTTGCTGCTACCTAACCTAAACAAACTGCAGGTTGGGAAGAATAATTACCCGATTCTAAATTTGCCAAGTTGGTTGCTATGGTAATAAATGTAAATTGCTTTCAAGAAATGTATGTTGGTTCAGTATAGGCCTAATCTAAAATCGTGTTAAGCTTTTGATTCAAACCAGCTGTTAATGTAGTAAGCCTTTTTCTTGGATTTTTGTGTGTGTGTTTGTTTTTATTTTGTTGACCTAACTTAAAAAAGTTGTTGGATGTGAAAAATGATTACCTGATTCCAAATTTTCGAAGATGATTGATATGGTAATTACAGTAAATGCATTCACCAAGCAATTGTTGGTTCTGTATAGTTCACACCTAGAATTGTGTTGCTAAGCTTTTGTTCGGATGAGCTGTTTTTATTTGTTTATAGAGCTGGGAGAGAACCCCTGTATTTTGACAATTTGCAACACTTAAAATGAAAATCCTTTACATAATTCTCTACATAGTGATATGAAGGTACCCTGACAGTTTTATCTCTAGCTAGTCAGGAATTCTTCTTTTATATATACAGATTTCTAAGAAAACTTTCAGGTAGATTCTGTAATGCCATAACTTTCTATAAAATTTGTCCGCAAGGATGTTTTTTCTTTATTTTTACTCTTAAGACCACGCCTTGAATTATTTCCATGCATTACAGAATATAGATTTTGGAGAATATTGTGTAAGGCACCAATACACAAGTATCACCAATTCTTACTCTATTTCTTGTGTTAACTAAACATTTATTTTCACTACTAAAATTGTTAAATCGTTGATTTTAAATGGCATATTTCATACACAGTATCTGCAGTACAGGCATGATTCTCAGAATCTTAAATTTTAAAATTATACATGGCAAGGCTGTGATTAAGAGATTGTTAATATGTAAAGTGTGGTAAAAATATAATTCATTTAAAAAGTACAAATGAAATTTTAGTGATTCGCTGGATTATTAATTAAAAAATAGTAATGTTCTGCGTGGCCCTAAATAAAATCAAGTCTTAATATGTTTATTGTTATGATTATGTGTAGATGAACAAATGGAAACTAGTCAAAATGGTGAAGACGAGTCGATGGACATAGAAGACAATGATGACGACGATGAAGAGGAAGAATTGGATGAGGATGCGAGTGATGTGGAAGTAGGCGCAGACTTAAGTTCTTTACTTCACGAAGATTCTGCTTTACCAAATACGGTAAAAACATCTCTAGATAGTAAAATTTTGTATGGTCCGTCTTGATCAACATAAGGTTGTTGGACACCTTAGGGTCATTACATTTCAATAAGCATTGTGGTCAAGGTAGAAGACTAAGGGAAGAAATGTGTTGTAAATTGGGTGTATTGAGTTTGCGTGAAACCAAATGTTGAATGCATACGACATGATTGGTCTAAAATGTTAGACATGGTGTTTTAAAAAATAGACTAATAATCCCCTATGTCTATTGCTTTATTTACAGTCAAACAGTTCCGATAATCATAGATCCAAAATAGCTCCGTTTTCCATTTAGCTGCCATTTTGTTTTTTACTAAATCATTTTATCTAAAACTTTCAACCGATTTATTTCAAATGCTGCGACATGGCCCTTAATTATGTTAAGGCTTGTTTTAAAATTTAAAATTACCTAACCTTGGCAGTACTACGAACGTATGGGGACGTTTGCCGCTACAACTCCGTAACAGACTATGCACGTTCGGGTGCGTTTTGTATTTTTCTGTTCAAAGTACTACATCTGTACGTGTCCGTTCCTTTCTAAATTAATACTAGTAACGCTATCTGTAATTGTTTCATACATTCAATAGTTAAACCATTTCATAGGTCTCATTAAAAATGTTTAAATGGGTGGCATTTAGACTAAGTTGGTTATTTTACATTAACTAGGTCCCATCAAGTTTGAAATCGGTTAAACCGTTTTATAAATAATCAATATTTAGTAAAACAAAACAAAATGGCGGCTAAACGGAAAACGGAGTATTCGTAGGACCTAGATTATTGGAACTTTTCACTGTAAATGATGCAATAAACATGTAGCCTAGTAGAATTATAAATTCATATTTATTTGTGAAATAGCCTACCCTGTTTATCTTTAAATTGAGTTAAATTGTTTTGCTTAACTTTTGCCTGTAGCAATTACTGGTAACTTAAAATATTAATTTTTCGTGAGCACTTTACAAATATTGAGTTTTGTCTGGTCGGATGTTGGGGAGCAGAAACAGTAGTTATGTTATCGAGATCGAGTAAATTGAACAGTGGTAGCTGCGAGCACACATGAATCAATCACTGGTCAAATCAGGAGGAATAAATCATTATTGCGTTTGTTTCAGCCTGAAGGGAAGGAAGCTACGGACAAGGAGATAAACGATGTCACAGCTTTGGCCGAAAGTATACAACCCACAGGAAACACTTTAACAACCACTAGTGTAAGTCTGGTTTATTTGTTTTGATTATTCGTAAATCAGTTTAACAAATTTTATTTAACAGTGGTAGTGAATAAATTTTTTCTTGTTAGTAAGGTTAATATGAACAAAAGTAAGGTGTTTGTTATATATAATTCACCCAGGTAATCTTTTGGTCGTAAACGTTGTAGAAAAAGTCTACCAATCTCCATCCTCTGGAAGGGGGAGGAGGGTAGAAAGAGGGTATTTTTTTGCAATAGCGGCAGAAAGGTAAACTTTTTGAAATACATAAATGTAAATTTCAAGTTTCTAGCACAAGGTTATATGGGGTCTTAACCCTACATCTGTCAGACTGCTCAAATTGAGCAGTCTCAGCCCTCGGCTTAAGTGGGAGACTACTCAATTGGCAACTCTACGTCTTGTATTGTATATTTCATCCACAAAAAATCATCCAATCTCAATGAAACGAAAACTATTGGAAAGGAAATGATTTAATCTTTAATTTTTTGTATTTACAAGTTTGTTCTAAAAACGTATATTTGCATATGTTATAATAAACAAAACAGTTGGTATTTTGTTTATATTTTATATTACCTAAATATATTCTTAGCTGTCTTATAAATGAATAGGCCACATTGTACAGTTATTTGGTTTTAATCTTCTTGCTAATAAGTTTCTTTTTGTATTCACAATTTTAACGGTTAATAAGCTTGAGCACAGTTATATTTACCATTATTACAAATTTGTTTAAGTTGAGCTCTTAAATCTCGGGTTTAGGATTGCTGGTCTAGTAAATATGCAATTTTATATTACAGTATAACTTAAACACTAACATAAATGCAATGGTTAATTAATTGGTTGGATATTACCTATCTTCTTATTATGGGCTTTCTTAATAAATTTTGGATATATTTTACGGGATTATTATTATATTATATTTGCTCCTCTTCAATATAATTTCGTTAAATATCAATTCAGCTTTCCTTTTATTTAAATATTTTCTGATTGGGTTAAAATATGTCCTTTGCCTTCAATGGTTACTTCCGAACTGGTAATAATTGAACATTTTTCCCCAGTAACGAAACAACAAAAACTGCCTTCCGTGTATTATGTTCGTCACTCATGTCCGAACTGGCATTAGTTTTTTTTTTTACTTATAAGCACTTAAAAGATATTTATGGTTGTTTCATGTTTAGTACACTTGTTTTAATAATAATTTGATAATATTTGTCCATTTTTATAATAATTTCACTGTTTATCTAGTCTTTAACATTTTATATAGTATGTACAATTTATACGTTTACGCCGATTCCAAACTTTTGACTGATATTTTAAAAAACGTCTGTTTTCAAGCCCACCTACGATTTACCTATTCACGGGTGAAAGCGATAGTATATTAACGCTACATCCACCTTATAAACACTCTTTCACTTTTAGAACATCGGTTCTTAATTTAAAACAGTTTTACAATTATTAAACTTATATCTACATTATTTATATTAACTTCAGTTATTGTATTATGTGCTTTAAATCTCTAAGTTAATAAAATTATTAGGCTTGAACGAATTTTTAGGTTGTTACATTTAGGCTATAACATGAATCTTAGATCTCACTTTTCTTGTGACCACAAATCCTAATTTATCAACAATTATAAATGTTTATTTATTAAAAATGTTACAATGTAATCATAGTTTTAAAATTGTAGTTTTCTACAGCTATTGGTGGCATGGGAAATAACAACGAAATGATTCAAACTTGTCGCTTCTCTAAGGCTCAAAATCGTTTGACAGACTTGTTTTACAAATAATATAACTATACAGCCATTCTTTTTTAAACACTACTTTCAATAAAAAAATAAAAATAAAATTTTAAACACTTTTTTTATTTTATTTAATATATTTTTATTTTTTGTATATGAATCAAAAAACATAAAAAAAATATAAAAATTTTTACTAGGTTTTTCTGAAGTTTGAAATCAGCCGTTTGACAATGGAACAGCTGACTAACTGTTTATATGTTTTTTCAGTTTTTTTTTCACTCAGTTCTAGTTGAGATCAATTAGTAGTTTGTGCTGCAGAAGAAACTTTAGATCTTCAACTATTATTGCATTCAAAGATTTAATGAGGTAAGATAATATGATATTTTTAATATTTAAATAATAAAATATGAACTCTTGTTGTCCCGTCCGTTACAAAAAAGGTGATCTAACTAAGTTTACAAGCACAAAAATATGTTCTCAAACTTGACCCTTTGGGAAAGTAAGGTTATGTTTGGCATTAATTGACCTTTATTTTTCTTATATTTTTTAATCTTATATTTATGGAGTTTTTGGTGTAACGGACGGGACATGTAACGGATGGGACAACTAATTGAAGGACATATTATTTAAAGATTCTTACCATGACATTGAAAATATATCAATTTAGGTTAGGTTGCAACATCCTACTATAGATTGGTAAGTGTCTAACTGGGTGGGCATGATTACATAGCATTTCTGCAACCAAATTTACTTGAATTTATATGTTTAAGCGATACATGGGTCTATATACGAATACATGGTTAACAACTAAACAATCCATAACTAACCAATAATGATAATATCACTTAAAATTATAGGCCTACCTGTATTAGGCAATAATGATTAACATTTTTTACTGTTTTAATACCTTAGTAAATAAAACAAAATTACAAACACATTCTGTTTTACAGCATGGCGCCTACCAACAAAAACCGGATGAAAGAGTGGCGAGAAAAGAAAAAGTCGAAGGACCCGGATGCTTGGAAAGAGTATTTAGAAAAGGACATGATAAGAAAGCAAATAAAAAGAGGTGGAGAAAAGCAGGTAAGGGATTCAAACTTAAGAAAACAGTCTGAATATAGAGAGAAGGAAAGGCTTCGAAAGAGAGCTTACCGGCTAAAAAAAAAACAAAGTGACGTTACACCTGGTAAAAGCCCAAATAGGCTAGGAACGTATAAATGCACTCAAACCTTAAGAAAGGCAGTGAATAAAGTAAAACAATCCTTACCTTTCAGCCCCTCAAAAAAGAAAGCTGTCATTAAAGAGTTAATCAATGATTCTCTAAAAGCAGGTCTAGTCAACATGGCTAACCCAACTCCTGTTTCATCGCCCAAACGTTTTGTTCCTGTAGAAACCAAGGAACAAGTAGTCAACTTCTTTATGAAAGATAACATTTCTCGTCAAGCACCAGGTAAAAGAGATAAAAGGTCTGTTAAAGACCCCGTAACCGGTAAGAGAAGTTTAATTCAAAAGAGGCATATGCTAATCACAATAAGTGAAGCTTATGAAATTTTCAAAGAAGAACACAATAGGCACAACATATCAAAAAGCCTATTTTACAAACTTAGACCAGAATTTGTTCTGCCAGTGTCTGAAACTCCACATAATGTTTGCGTTTGCAAATACCACGTTAATTTTGCTTCTATAGTTGCAGCAATCGGAAGGGGCTTCGAAGGGTCGGATTTTCCTAAAGACTACAAGACTCTTATCAATAAGATGTGTTGTGATGTAAATAAGGAGGCATGCATGACCAATGAGTGTGAGAAATGTAAAAAAGACATATTTGAGATTGTACCTGAAGATTTTGATTTAAGTATGCCCATAAAATACAAAGAGTGGGAAGAGGTGGATGATCGCCTCACTTTACATGAAAGGACAACATCGCTTGAAGAGGCAATCCAAAAAGCTTCTAACTTGATGTATAAGTTTAAAACTCATTTTTTTGTGAAGAATGTTCAATTTAAACATTTTGAAAATTTGAAAGAAAATGCCACAGAAGAGAAAATAGTAGTCCAATTTGATTATGCTGAAAACTATTCAATAATACAACAGGACGAGATCCAAAGTGCCCACTGGCAGCATCAACAAGTGTCAATTTTCACCTGCGTTATCTGGGGAAAAGATAAGAAAGTGGACTCCTATGCTGTAGTTAGTGACGATCTGTCACACTCAAAGTATTCAGTTTGGACATGTTTAAAACAAATATTTGACCATTACGATGCATCTAAAGTAAAAGAAGCTGATTTCTTTAGTGATAACTGTGCAGCACAATTTAAGAATCGATTTATGATTTCAAATCTCTGTTTTTTGGAGGATGACTTAAGTATGAAAATAAGGTGGAATAACTTTGCAGCTAACCACGGAAAAGGTGCTGTGGATGGAGTAGGCGGGGTCGTCAAAGGCAAGGTGTGGTTAGCTGTAAAAGGGCGAAAGGTAATAGTGAATACGGCAAAAGAATTTTATGAATGTGCAGCGAGGGAGTGTAAAAGGGTAAATTTACTGTATGTGGAAAAAGAGCACGTGGAAGGAAATAAAGCACTATTGGACCCAAGATTTGTCAGGGCTTTAAAAATAAAAGGAATTCAATCATTTCATGTCTTTGAAAAGGCAAGCGACAGTGAGGTATTTGTTAGAAGGACTGCAGAATCAACAAGATTTATAGTTCCAGCTTTGAAAAAAAATATTACAGCTAAGAGATTGCGATACAACGAAGTATACACTTCAGATGATGATGAAGATGATGATAATGATGATTCATGGCCACAACCGATTATTGAAGATGAAATGGAGAGCCAAAATACTTCATATTGCACAGATGATGTCGAAGAAGGAGACTGGGTGACAGTCGTTTACGACGATGATTGGTATCTAGGTAACACATACTTTTAACTATTATTTATCATAGGCATATAAATCCAAATTTGTAAAAATAATATTTTTACAATATTAACAATATTTTTATTATACATACTTTTAAGAACATAGCTAGAAGTATTCCCAATACAAATTTATCTTTAAAAAATAAATTTCAACCAAGCTAAAGTTTGTACCCTAAGTAGGCCTACCTAAAAATTAAATTCATATTTTGCAATTGTTCTATTATTGAATTTTATCACTTTCAGGTATAGTGGAGAGAAGAGATGAGAATTTTTTAAGTGTGAACTTCATGAAGAAAGTTGGTGATTCTAAGTTTTTCTGGCCGAGTCAACAGGACAGGCAAACAGTGGAGGCTAACACTATTTTGTGCAAAGTTAGCCCGCCTTTCCCCATCTCCCAACGTCATTTTGGGATCAATGAAGGATCACTTCGTCAAATCAACATGTTATATAGCCAACTGGCATAAGAAATGTACCTTAACTTAATTTACTTAATCTTTTTCATTAAACTAACTTTGCTGAAAAAAGTTGATTTTATTAAAAATCCAGTGTTAATATTTCAATATTCATACTGTTAGTATAATATAGATTAAAGATATAAAACTTATATTCATGTAGTTTCTTAAAAAAAACATTAAAATACCCCAAAAAACACAGTGCAAAGTGAACTTGTCCCGTCCGTTACAAATTGATGTCCCGTCCGTTACACACAAAAATAATTTTTTTAAGGATAAATTATTATTGAATTTTGAAAACAAAATACACCATAAAATTATTCATATAATGATTAGGTTATTAAAATTTTATGACAATATTTTAATCATGAGGAGAGCAGAATTAATGTATTGAAATAGTTGCTGCAAAGTTGACTTCCCAACAGTGTCCCGTCCGTTACATAAAAAAAAAAAAATTATAACTCATGACTTAAACACAATATTTATAATATCAATAGTGATTTAAAAAGTTCAATAACTGCTTTACTACCCTATGCCCTTAAATTGTAAATTACTGCATTATTTTGGACACTATAGTTCCTTGAAGATGAAAAAGTGAGTTGAGGTGTCCCGTCCGTTATAAAAGAATGGCTGTATACTATTGGATTCGCAAGATTTATACTTTATAAGACTGCCTACCAATCACTCTTATTGGTTTTTAGATTTTAAGTTTTCTGTAAACCTTTGCAATTGCACATATTTCAACGAATGAGAAAGCACATTTGGAACACAATATTTCTGCAACCAATCACTGTATTTGTATTATATATTTATATTGATTTGAAGAGAAAACTCCAAATTTTCGTTTGATGTACAGTACACCTCATTTAGTGTTCAGATTTTATTCATATATCTCCATGAAATACAGACATTTGTTCAAATCGATAGGCGCATTTCCGTTACAACAGTTGTAGGGTTTTCCCACAGTCTAGACGGACAAGAAATGTATAGGATATGCCAGTGAGCGTTTTGTTTGTTTGATTTAATTTAGTAAAACAAAGTGAAATACTTTTATAAAATAAAAATTTTCAAGCAGTCAGTTCAATTCTATGATTTATTCTCTACAATTATTTGTTATAATATTTCATTTTTGGATGAAGCATATTTTCCTAAATTACTATTTTACACCTAAAATAGGCATGATTTTGTTAGCTGTCTTGTAGTAGGTACATAAAAACTGGTGTTTTCAAAAAAGAAATTTGAAATTGATGTATATTACACACTTCTGTTTGGAACTAAATTATAAAACTTTTGTATATTTTGAAAAAAATATAAAACATGTTTACTACTTTTTATATAGGCCTAAAGTTCAACTTTTTTCTTCCGTTACTAAATTTTGTTTTGTTTTTTGAGCTAATAACTTTGTAAATTTTACATCAATCAATTTTTTACTGATATATATGAATTCTTTGGACCTTTTCCACACAAAAGCTATGGACCACTTTTGGATTGGGGTATATTTGGGGAAATTTTAAAAAAATGCCTGCAACACGCACCAAAATGGCTTGGCATTGCAGAAAATTGCATGTAGGGCTAAATAAAAGGTCTTGAGCTACAACTTTCCCATTTAATTTATTTTAAAAAGTCTATAGTTTTCCCTCTGTAATATGAAAGAAGTGTTTTGGGCCCGTTCAACTTAGGTGGTAATGATTCCAATGCAAATTTTATAATAGCTGTTACTATATCATTGTCACTTGAAATAATAATTGTTGTTCTTTTTAGGTCGTAACTAAGATTCCTTTTTTATTAAAACACACGTTGCGGGAATATCAACACATCGGCTTGGATTGGCTTGTCACAATGTACGACCGTAAATTGAACGGCATCCTAGCAGATGAAATGGGTCTTGGGAAAACTATTCAGACTATATCTGTGTTGGCGCATTTAGCGTGTGAAAAGGGTAAGTCATTCTTTCTGCTTTAAACCCCAGTGTTTCAGTTTAAAAATTCTTTTTAATTAAACTGACCACTATGGTTAATTAATCATCAATACAATTTTTGTAAAACCTCTTTTGTTTTCTGGCCTTGCAGTGATTTATTCCAGAGCTGCAATAAATTGAAACCCCACCACAACTTGATGTACATACTAAATTTGTTTGCCATTTTGACCAAACAGTTACTTAGATTAACTCTTTAAGGAGTGACCATTATGACACTAAAAATATTCAAAAGGAGTAATGGAAAAAATATTTTTCTTCACAAAATCAAATTATTGGTGTTTATTTGTCATAGTAATAACAAAAAAAGCAGAAAAGTTACTTTATGAATATGCCTTGTATTTTCAAAATTCAATTTATAATATTGTTTCTTTTTTGAATAAAGAAAGAGTAAAATATTATGAACTTTGTAACAAGAAGCGTTACAAAAATAAAATAAGATTGATTAAAACTGTTAAAAAAATGTGATCGTCGTAAAAACTTGAAAGTAAAAAAAAAATTTCAAACTAATAAAAAACGTTATATGTGCATTATCACTCACCTACACTTCATCTATATATATACATAATTAATTTGCTAGGGGTTATTTTGTGAGTAAAACTCCTCCTAGAGTTTTTAACCGATTTTGATGTTTTTGGTGTCATTTTACAGAGCTCACTCTGAAGTTGTGCTTCCCTTAAAATGATCTCAATGTATGTTAAGGGCTTCGCCCCAGTGGCCCTCAAAGTTGCTATGTTAATCTTATGGAAGGTCAATCTTAAGGAAGAAGAAGAAAGATTTATTTTGATTTTATCAGGGGCACAAAAAACAGCTGTTCGTATGAAAAGCTTAAAACAGCTGATTTTGATCAACAGCTGATTTTGATCAACAACTAATTTGGATCAAAAACTGAATATAATTTTAGGTTAGGTAAATCAAGCAATAGCGAAGCATTGCCATGTCCACTAGTTACTCTTAATTACCTTTAATACTCTTAGCTTATTATTCAACTTCAACTACAAAAAATACTTCTCTCTCTTTAACCTCCACTACAAAAAGTATTCACCATATAACTCACCTTAGCTCCAACTTACAAATCCACTTTTCACCTTAAAAAACTTCCTTTATTTTACCTTACAAAACTTCTTCACTTAAACTCTTAAAGAAAAAATATTAATATTCCACATATAACATATCTCTATGCTTTCTTGACTTACTATGCATATAATTACTTAAAAAATTCCTATTTACTCTTAATTTCTCAGGTTATGCGTTCTTGACTGTAAAAGTACACATTAGATGGGAAGTAGGGATGGGTCGATTCTCGATTCCAAAAGTCGATTCCACCGATTCTCGGCACTGGAATCGGCATCAAGTCGATTCTGGGAAAGTCAATTCCGATTCCATCGATTCCGAGCTCGGCCGCCACCAATCTCTGCAAATACGTTCGGTACGCCGATTGCCGCGCCCCCGATTTATATTTCCTCGTTATATTAGTCGTTACATCCCATTTCATTCCAATACGAAGTATTAGGGGAAATCAAGTACCACAGTGAATGTCCGCAAAAAAAAATCGATGCCTGAATACAATTTGTGCCATATTAATGCCATTGGTGAAATATTATTTAAAATAAAATAACGAATGTCCGCAAAAGAATGCGATGTCCGAATATTATTAGCGCAAATTTTATAAAACGCCGGCATTCGATCGCAATTATACAACAGCGTATGTCCGTGAATAAACCTACTCCCGAGAACAATGGAATGTCCGTATAAGAAATTGTTACCCAAATACAATTAACCTAGTCCAATTTAATAAAAACAATGCGTTAAATACAATAGCGTTAAAACATAATTTAAGTACCACAGTGAATGCACGCAAAAAATCGATGTCCGAATACAATTTGTGTCAATTTTATGAACATGAACTACCATTGGTGAAATATTATTTAATTTAAAATAAAATGACGAATGTCATCAAAAAAATACGAAACCGGATATTATTAGCGCTAATTTTAGAAAACGCCGGTGTAAACCTTAATTTAAATTACAACGGCTAAGGTAAAAATGTAATTTAGATGACAGTTGTAAAATTTGGAAAAAGTGGAAATTAAATGAAGCTATTTTCGGGAATGAATAACAAGTAAAACAAAGGCATTCCGTTGGAACTCTTACAAAAATCATAAATCACGGGTAACGTAAGTCCCAAAATTGTAGAAAATGTTTTACCCGACCTAAAACAAATAGAATTATTACTTTAAACTTTCGTTACCGATCTATAAAATGTGTTAGTTTTCGTCACAGTCCTAATTCTATAAATAGACACGATAAGAAATGAATCCATAACTGGTCAACCTTGAGCCTACCTGACTTGACTTCTTGTGTACAAGTAACAGTCTACGCATGAACAAAAATAAAACAAGAAGCGCTTGTGTACAAGTAACAGTCTACGCATGAACAAAAATAAAACAAGAAGCGTTTACTTAACAAAGCTAACAATTGCCTAAACCTTTTAGTGGGGAAAATGTCTACTTACATCAAATTAAGAATGTTTTACATTTTCCCTACCTACTAATATTTATTTTATATGGTTTTTCTGTTCTTAAGTTGTCCTTAAAAAGTTAAACCCTTACTCTTTAATACTATATTACGTTACAAGCCCGGTAAATAGATTTTTTCCGTGCGAGCATGATAGTTTCCGGGTGAGGCGCATCCGAGTGCGCGATTTTCATGTGCAAGCACGGAAAAACTTACCGGACGAGTTACGTACGATATTTATCATTATACTACACCGAAAAGCAACACATTTTTAATCAAAACATCTTTTTATTTAAAAAAAAACTTGTTTGATTTTTCTGTTATATTTTCATTGACAAAATCAATAAGTTGTTTGCATAAAACTTATGTTTATTCTTATTTGTAAAATAAGCTGGAGAACGATAAACAGCTGTTTACTTAAAACTGATACGTTTATTCTTATTTGTAAAATCAGCAGTCTTAGCGCGTCGGAGACACGTTTATGGATCAAAATTTGGAAAATTCTGTGTGGGATAACGTTTTATATGTTTTTGGGTACGGGAAAATAGATTTTGACAGATAAAAAGTCGTAGCGCTTCGGGATCACGTTTATGGATCAAAATTTTGAAAATTCTGTGTGGGGTAACGTTTTATATGTTTTTGGGTACGGGAAAATCGATTTTGACAGATAAAAAATCGTAGCGCGTCGGAGTCACGTTTTTGGATCAAAACTTTGAAAATTCAGTGTGGGGTATCGTTTTATATGTTTTTGGGTACGGGAAAATCGATTTTGAGAGTTAAAAAGTCGTAGCGCGTCGGAGTCACGTTTATGGATCAAAATTTTGAAAATTCTGTGTGGGGTAACGTTTAATATGTTTTTGGGTACGGGAAAATCGATTTTGACAGTTAAAAAGTCATAGCGCTTCGGAGTCACGTTTTTGGATCAAAACTTTGAAATTTCTGTGTGGGGTATCGTTTTATATGTTTTTTGGTACGCGAAAACCGATTTTGACACTTAAAAAATCGTAGCGCTTCACGATCACGTTTATGGATCAAAATTTTGAAAATACAGTGTGGGGTAACGTTTTATATGTTTTTGGGCTCGGGAAAACCGATTTTGACCGAAATGTCGTACCGAGAAAACCGAGAATTATGCGTGATTTTTATGTCCCTTGGCTTTCAGATAGAAAACAGCTTTTTTATACAGTATAATGAAAAAAATATATATATATACATTTTATAATGAATCCAAATCAGCAGTTTTATTTAAGTTCCTCTTAGTTCAATAACAATATTAACAATTTTTTTTTTTTTTTTTTTTGTGTTTAACGTCCTACTGTTTTGCACTTAAGGCTAATGAAGACGGGACCTACAGTTTTACGTGGAATCCGAACCACAGCCA
>JAGFPH010000856.1:131018-152941 GCA_018207615.1 Philaenus spumarius
TCCTCTGTACTAAAAAACCACCTTTATACAGGAATTTCTCTCCCAAAGCACACCAACCAAACCAACTCAACACCACGCCATAGTCGTTATGGGAATTTACTTGCCAAATTTATAATATTTCTGTTACATGGACTGTAAGTGTCACAACTTTTGCTTTTACTTGCAGCTGCTATATAAGAAGTGTGTAATGTGTACAAATATGTGTTGTATAGATATGTATAAATACTTGCATATTCGTTAAGAATGTGACTGTATTCTTTGAATTTGTTTGTTGTAGGAAATTGGGGTCCTCATTTAATTATAGTTCCTACATCCGTAATGTTAAACTGGGAAATGGAGTTCATGAAATGGTGCCCTGCTTTTAAAATTTTGACATATTATGGTTCACAAAAAGAAAGGAGAATGAAAAGGACAGGTAAGTTGTTTGAATTTGTTTAAGCTTAGCACGATACAATGCTGTTGTCCGAGACTTTGTGTAATTTAAAATGTCTGATTGCAGGTTGGACCAAACCGAATGCATTCCACGTCTGTATAACTTCTTACAAATTAGTAATACAAGATCATCAAAGCTTTAGGCGGAAAAAATGGAAGTATTTAATTTTGGATGAAGCACAAAATATTAAGAATTTCAAATCTCAGCGATGGCAGCTGTTGTTAAACTTTCAAACACAACGGTAAGTACTCGAACAGATGTATGTTCTTTTGTATTGTAATGAAGTTGATGAAGTTGTCCTTGTAGGTTGCTATAGATACACTGCGTGTCTTGTGGTATATCCTACTCCTTTCAAATATTTTATCTCTGAATGTGATAAGCATGCATTTAGAAAGAAAGTATTGACAATTAATTATAAGACGAAATTGTTACTAGTTTATAATAATTTGAGTCGGTTACAACAAATGTGACGTGAAAGATTTGGAAAAATTAAAAAATAAATTGTCAAAAGTAAAAAATGTAAGTTATTAATATTTGCATTTGTTGTATATCACCATATAATTAACAAACATAACTGATAAATTTTTACAAACCTCTATTTACTACAGTCTGCAGTGTCAATGCAACTGTTACATTAAAATAACTGTAACATCACAAGAAGTTGTCCTTTACTTTGAATAACGTGTTTACCATTATCTTGCAGTTTAGTTCGAAAAAGGCACAGAAGTACACAAAATCATAGGCTGTGGGTGAAAAATGAACATCAGGCAAACCTAACCGCTAATTTTTAAAATTGAATGTGCCATTTAGAATAATTATAAATTCAATACACAAGAGTCCAGACCACACGTCTGTTCGCACCTGAGTTTTCTGATAACTGACCATTCACCCCTCCACTTTTTCTAGTTTGGGAGTTGATTGATGTCATTTAATTTAATTTTCGTTTGGGAAGTTTGTTGATCTTCTATTCTCATGCTAAAAAATCTCTTGACGTCTGGCATCTTTATCAATATTTACATGTGATGTTAATATAATTATCGTAATAGTAATACTTTATACGACCTCTAAGTGTATAGGTATAGTAGACTTAAAGTAATATGCAGTATGAATGAATCATACCTAGTTTTCTGCATCACACTAATTTAGAGATTTCAAAAATTAAATATTTTATTTTTTATTCGTGAAATCACACATGCTATGTAAACTCTATCTTGGCCAATTTCTAATTTTAACAAAGCAATTACTTTTCATTAATTTTGTTTTTCTATCGTGTTCGCCATATTTAAAAAAAATCATTATTTTTTGACATGAGTTTTATTTTGGCATTTGCTACCTAGTTATCATAACAACTTACTGTGTAACTTCCATTATGGGTGTCGTACAATGCTGTATGAAGTACCTGCTGAAGAAACTGTCACTGCCTTCACGATATTTTAGTTCATTATAATAAAAAGTCTTTATGATTATGTGTTTACTTTACTTTTTGGTGTTTTATCATAGCCACTCAACTTGTTCTTATATAGTTGAGCCCCCATGAAAAATTACAGGCAGGTTAATTAGATATACATCAGAAATACATCATTTAAAAAAAATACTATTTAAAAACAACAGACTAGCTCTAGGCCGCCTAACTATGCTGACGGGGATTTTTAACTCTGTAAATATGTACAATTATAAGGATTATTAAACTGTAATCCTAATTGTTAAAAATGTGTATTTATATACATTATTATATATTTAAAAAAAATATCTCTTAATTGCTTTTATTTCACATTAATAGATCAAATTATTTAGAAGTTATCTTATCTTCTAAAGCGAGAGATAATTGTCTGTCTGCTAAATGGATCTGGAATCTCCGTCTAAGGATTTTTGATTTTTTGATTTTATATGGGGCTTTTGGCCACGAGAAATCGATTGGAAATGATCACCAGTCTGGGAAAATTCGTTTTCTACGTCTTTTTATTAAATTAAAAAGTGAAATTTGTCCATTTTAAACAATACAAAGCACAGCTGATACAAATGTTTTCAATGACATTACAATAATCATCTGTTTTCTTTTAAACTGTATTTTATTAGAGGTAAGACTAATGTTGTATCTATAGTTACCATGGCAAAGAATACTTCTGCTAAATAAACATACCCTTTATTTAGTTGTTTAATGTTATAGGCCTAACCTCTAAACTCAATAATCCAATATTTATTATTGAAATCATAGCCCTGCTTATAATCGAGCTTTAGCTCGGTCTCCTGGTACTTAATATTATAGTAAAGAAATTAATAATCGAATATGTTTACATAAGTTAGACGAAGATATATGAATGTTTCCGAAGTTAAACAAATAGGATTAAAATTAAACAAACGATATATTTTTAGGCTTCTTTAAATTTGTATAAACGAATAATAAATATATTGCTGATAAAAGGTTGTATTTATATATACAGTTTATAACCTCAAAGCAACATATTATAGCATACGTTAGTTTTAAACCTCATATTAAAAAAAATTAACTTCACAAGAAATTAAAATAATGATTGAAGTAGGAAACATAACCAGAAAGTATAATCTACGATGATGGGTGAAATCAGCTGTTATATTATATGTTACTCACGTACATGCGTACGGATGTACACTCGCTTTTATAAGAGTTAATGTCCAACCCACTTAGTATTTCATCTCTTTTGCTTCTATTGATTAAATTTTTATTTTATTATTGAAGATATATTCCTTTTTAAAATTGAAGAAGTTACAATGTCGTCAAATTTCTGCTATATTTGTGTTGTGTGTAATAAAGTACTTTGACAAAAAGCTAATTAGTTTGGAGTTGGTTTTCAAATAGCATAAAAACTTTCTCGTTTTTCTTAGCAAGTTTTGCAACCAATACATTAAAGGACAAGTAGGTAAAAAGCTATCCCAACAACTAAACCGATACCAAATTAGCAGAAGTTCTCCTAAACTGATAATCTCTCTCTAATTGTCAGTAATTGACGCTAGGACTAAAGAGTGATCCAAACCATCATCTTCTGTGAAGGTCAGCCGCGCAAGGGTTAAAATGTTTATGTTGTAACGATTTTAATAAATATTCTCTCTCCCATCGTCAGTACCGCCCCCATCTCGACTAATCAAAGAATGTAATTGTGTTTTTAGGAGGCTGCTATTGACAGGGACACCTCTACAGAACAACTTGATGGAGTTATGGTCGTTGATGCATTTTCTTATGCCCAATGTCTTTCAGTCGCACAGAGAGTTTAAAGAGTGGTTTTCGAATCCTGTTACTGGCATGATAGAAGGCAACTCTGAGTACAATGAACACATAATTAAGAGATTGCATAAGGTAAGTTTAAACTCAAAGGTGATTTGTTAACTTAAGGGTCGGCTCTATTAAAACAGAAAGCAACCTGTGACTTCCTATAGCGGCGGTAAATTACGCTGACATTGCTCATCCTAAATCCATTTAAAACCCGCAATTATTCAAATAGCGTTTTTTTTAAAATACCAAACTCTTGGAGACAAAATTCTTCATCCGAATGGCTTGGTAATTTTTCGCTATAATTAATAGTTACAACGTAAAAAATATTTAAAATCACCCTATGGCGGCGGTAGGTTACACGGACATTGCTCAGCCTAAATCCATTTAAAACCCGCAATTGTTCAAATAGCGTTTTAAAAAAAATAAAATCTTGGAGACGAAATTCTTCAGGCGAATGGCTTGTTAGTTTTTCGCTATAATTAATAGTGACAACATAAAAAAATATTAAAAATCAATGTTCTAAATTGTTAATAAATATTAAACAAAATATTTTTCTTAGTTTTTAAAAAGCCATTTGCATGCATATTGACCATAGCTTTAAAATGGCATATCGTTTATAATTTTCCGATCAAAAATAAAGGAAAAATTTGGATTTTAATTTAACATTGGTCTTATGGAGTGTCAGCCAACATGGCCGACAGCTAGAACCGACCCTTAAAATTATTTATTGAGCATAAAAACAATTTTTATAAATTGGAGAAATTTTTTTTCATTTCTAAAGCAAGAAAAAAGCAAGTTCATGTTCAGGTACTCACAGACTATGTTTCCTACGGGAATTTCCTTTGAAAGACATTTATTATTTTATTTTCATTGTGAAATGGTTCCCGGATCACTGAACTATTTGTAGGCTAATAAGTTGTTATAGGTCCGTCAGTGATCCTCTTTGTGTTGGAAAGCACTACAACGGTTTCTGATGACAACATTCATCAATCATCATAACATTAAACAATTGTTACAACACTTTAGAAGCACAACACAAAAACGTGTACACATTTTAATTTAGTTTTTCCAACATTAATTTGTGTTGGTAGGAGAGCCGGGTCAGAGTATTCTAGATAAAAGGGGTCATTATTGTCAAAAATACTGCCAAATATAGAGATCCAATTCAACATTAACTTTGAATCTTTCGTTGTCCCTTATTTTAAAAATCGTAATCTTTATTCATTGTTTGTTTTTCACAAAGCATTTAATAATTGTTAATACAGAGTAATTTGTTTACAGGTTGTATTTGTTTGCTACAGGTTTTGCGGCCATTTCTTTTGCGTAGGCTGAAGCTAGAAGTAGAGAAACAACTGCCGAAAAAGTACGAACATATAATTATGTGCAGACTGTCCAACAGGCAGCGCTACTTGTATGATGACTTCATGTCTCGGGCTAAGTGAGTACTGTTCAGTTTAATTTAAAATAAAATTAATTTAAAGCGTAAATTAATAAACAACTCGAAAACTCCCAAAATTCTTTTTACGCTCTTTAATTTTTCACACAGATACAATACTTTTTTCAAGCTCCCATTCTTTTAACCCTTCCCGCGCTATGGAAATTTCGGACTGCTCACACTGTAACGCTACATACCCCCCAAAAAATTAAGTTCTCAAAAAGTCAACACAAATTTTTTTTTTTCAATTTTTTTATACCAAAAAATGAGACATGGGAGTAAAAAATAGTTTTTTAATCAAAGTTGGTTTATTTTACAGCAAGATATGTAAAAAAAACACTACAAAATTAGAAAGAATCAAGCTCGTGAAACCCAAACTGTTTTATTACGTATTGTGTAGTTAGATTATTATAAAATATTGTAAGAATTGAAATAAAAAAAAGAACATATATAATCATGGTTGTGCTACATTATTTTTACAGCTTAGGGAACACACATAGGGGTCTAGGTTGGGCCGCGCGGTGCAGGTCTCTCAAAGGTAGATCGTTTCCTTTCTCATTCCTTGTTGAGTGCAAACAACACATCTGCCAGTGCCCTTTTCTCTCCTTGCCATAAAGTGTTGTCTGCCAAAAAACAACAAACGCAGTCGCCTATAGTTCTGCACGGAACTGACTTGCGAGTTAGTTCGTCTACAGCGTAAACGTCGCTCGAAACAGAGCAAGAGTGGTAAAGCGCGCCAATTTAGGTGCTCCTCCCACAACAGTCGCAGTTCGGAGTCGACCGCCATTATATTTTTTAATCAAGGGATATGTACTCAATAACTGGTGCACTCAAGCGGCAAAACAGAAAACTATTTAGTCCTGACAATACACTCAATGTTTAAAAGCAAGTATATTTGTCCACAGCGTTTTGAGCAATGTCAAACTTAGCGGTTATATTCGTCTACAGCGCAGGAAGAGTTAAAACAATATTTGATATTTGGGTATCATTTTCTGGCACTGTTGGTTTTTCTTCTGCCATCAATCTCTGAGAACTTTTGCCGTTAGTTAAATTATAGTTTAACACAGTGATTTCGTAAAATTAGCATAAATTGTGTTCAAGTCATTTTTTGCCAGCTTCGGCAGTTTTGTTTTAAATTATGTTTTAACGCCTGTGTTACTACATTTTTTCCTACCAGTTTTTTGTAAATTAAAATAAAGAATGTTGTACTCACTATTATCGTACATGATATTCATACCTTCGTAAAATTAAGAGGTTCATTAAATTATACTATTCTCATGTTTGGAATTTTCTAGAACGAGAGAAACTCTGGCGAGTGGCAACTTGTTGAGTGTTATAAATGTACTGATGCAGCTGAGAAAGGTGTGCAACCATCCCAACTTGTTTGAAGTACGACCTACCGTCTCACCTTTCCAAATGGAAGCTATCCAATTCTACACCGCATCTGTTGTTTGGAGTGCCTTAGATTATGATCCGTTCAAGGTAAACTCTATTTGTTGCAGCAGTGTTGTGTATATAGGGTGATTCTGTATGCGAGGCGATAAATCAGGGGTGGTCGTATGGGTTAAAATAAAGAGAAAACTTCATATCAACATATATGTCCGTCACCAGTAAAAAAACTTTATATTGGAAACATTTCTTTACCAGCTATCAAGTCATTTTTTACATTATCACTATAGTATAGAGAAAGTATTGCAAAAAGTGATCGCAAAAAAAATCGATGTTGAGATTTTTGTGGAAATATCCGTTGTGGGACCCTGTGAGTCTAAAAATGTAAGGTTTTGAAAAACGACCCCCTTTTTCCCAAAATACCCCCAAAAATTCAATTATTATTTTTTTATAAAAAAAACGGCTCTAATGATTTTGATCAAATTTTGCTTATTTGTAGCCCTTAATGTACCCTACCATATGTATTATGTAAATTCTCCCAATATGCGGGTTGGTATGCGAAGCAGCAATGCATTGTGTATTTAAAATACCCCAATATGCGGGTTGGCGTGCAAAGCACGCAATGCATTGTGTATTGAAAATTCTCCCAATATGCGAGTTGGCGTGCGAAGCACTCAATGCATTGTCTATTGAAAGTTCTCCCAATATGTGGGTTCACGTGCGAAGCACAACAATGCATTGTGTATTGAAAATTCTCAAAACATGTGGGTTGGCGTGCGAAGCAGCAATGCATTGTGTATTGAAAATACCCCTAATATGCGGGTTGATGTGCGAAGCACGCAATGCATTGTGTATTGAAAATTCTCCCAATATGCGGGTTGGCGTTCAATGCACTGTGTGTCGGCCACTTCTCATAGCGTTCTGTGTCAAGCTCACATGTGCGTCCTTAGCGGTGAACGTGTTAATAATTTATTAAATATGTTTGTGAGAAAGTATGTGCCAGTTTCTGGTACCATTTTTTACATATATATAACTAGTGAACCCGGCAATGCTCCGCTATTGGTTGATTTAAATTTAAGGGTAGTTATCCCATTTCACCATCCCTCTGACTTAAGTAATTGAGTTGCAGTAATTTTTTTTTTTGTATCAATTAAGAATAATATTAAATTATTAATTTTACCTTAGTTCGTAGGAATTTTGAGCAATTTATTTTTATTGTATAGGGATTACCTTGTTTAAATATATTTGTTTATAGTGACCGTACTATCAAAAAAATCCTGGTACTAATATGTGTAAAATTTGGAAATTTTAGTGAAATTAGTTGTGCAGTTTTTGAGAATATAGAAACAGTAAGTGTATGGAATATTTAGTTTTCAGGGTAGTTATTCCATTTCATCCTTTTTGAGTTAAGTAATCAAATTGCAAATACAGTAGTTTTTTATGTCTCTTAAAAATAATATAACATAATTTTACCTTGAAAGGTTGTAAGAAGTTAGTTTAATTTATTGTAACGTCTGAACACTCCTGGCAATGATATGCATAAACCATGAAATTTTTAGTGAAATTGGTCGAATAGTTTTTGAGCCTATAGAGGACAAAGGAACAAACATTTATTTTTATATACAGAGTGTCCAGCTTTGACTTTCCGATACTTTACGCGGGGTTGTTTGTCAGCTAAAAAAAAACAAGCAAATAAAACAATATAACATGTGTCCTATCTCCCTCTGTTTTCTGTCTGTCCGTCTATGTGATTTTTACAAATACCTTAACCTTAGAACTGGCATGGTTAAAGCTAAAATTTTGAAAAGCCTGTTTTTAGCGTTTTGCAAGCATATTTTTAAAAATTTGCCAAAAATAGTAAATGAACCCTAATCGAAAGGTGTTCCATAGCTTTTTTGTAGAAGAAACTTCAAAGAATTCAAATATGCCACTAAAAATTAGTTTCTTTTGAAATTGTAAAAGTTATTAGCTTAGAAAGCAAAAAATGTTCAGAAACGGAAGGAAAAAAACCAACTTTATACCTAAGTAAAAAATAGTAAAACTTTTTTGTAAATTATTCAAAATATACAAAAGTTTTGTAATTTAATTCTAAACATAAATGTGTAAAAATATATTTCAATTTCAAAAATTTTCAGTTGAAAATAACAATTTTTATGTTCCAACTACAAAAACGCTAAAAAATAGGTCTATTTTCAAAACAAATAGACCTATATATTTTTTACTCCAAAATGGAATTTTATTATACCAAATTGTAGAGAATAAATGATAGAATTTAACTGTAAGATTGGCAATATCAAAAAACCTTACATTTTCTGATCAGATACAACAGAACGAACAAAAATGTATAAACTTTCCACGATTTTTACCAAAAATCCTATAAACAAAGTTGTATAATTTTGGAGAAATACTTTTGTAATTTTTTTCAAGAAATACAACAGTTGTAGAAAATAGTTATAAAGAGAAATGTGTAACAATATATTTCAATTTCAAAATTATTTAGTTGAAAATACAATTTCTGGTTTTAAATTTGGAAATAGCTACCTAACCTAGGCTAGGTTATCCGAAAAAAAACAAAAACAAAAAGCACTTTTTAGAACATGCTATTTCACAACACTTTATAAACCTAATTTCACTAAAAAACACAATAAAGTATTGTGAAATACTATGTTCTAATACATAGCAATTTTGTTTCGTTTTTTGCAGATAGAATAGATAGTCTAGACTATTTGATATCAGCAAAATTAAACAAAAACCGTGCGTGTATAGAACAAGATATTTCACAACACTTTATAAACATAATTGCACTAAAAATCATAATAACACATTCTACACTTATTTATTTATAACTGTAACCCAGTTTTATAAATTATAAACCCTTTTAATTCAGTAAAATATCAAGAGAAATAACACTAACATCTAAACGCTTTGAGATATGCTTGGAAAATGGCGTCGTAAACTGTCTTGAAAAGGTAGTTTCTCTATTCAGTTTGTGCCAACCTAATAACACTAAATCATTTAAACCGAACACAGAATACAACTTTGGAATTTTCTTTTTAAAACCATATATTAAACATCTTATGAATAAATCGATTTCTGATAGTAAAAATCGATTTAAAAAATGCTTGCTTATTAGCCAAATCTTTAACCAATGACAAGCCTTTATTGTAAAATCGATATCTCGAAACCAAATATAGTCTTACCTGATATCTAAACACCACTTGAAAGATAAAAGCCTGATGAATCCAATGCTGTGATGATCTTTGTGATAATTGACAACTGTGAGGAGTTGCAGACCGTTGAAAATGACGAAGTTTTACGTTCTTAACGTTGCGATTTCGCACCGAAAGCAGCTGTTTCACATTCTACAATTTTGAAACGATGATTACGTATGTAAATATATGTTTCACGCAAAAGTTTTAAATACAAAAATTATAGTTTAATTCATTACCTTTCCAACGGTACCGGTTTTATTTCGATTGGATGGTAATAAGTGTTTAAATAATGGAATGTGCAAATTACGCTAGTTTTCGAGCGGGTTGCATTTGCGCCCGAGAGACTGCAGTCTGCCACTTTGAGGGTTAATATCTAAGAAATTTTTTAAGATATAATCATGAAACTTGAAATGAATATTCTCTAAATAGGTTACATATTACTATAAAAATGTATTTTCTGCAACAATATGTTTCAAAATGGCGTCAGTTGAAAATTTTCAATGTTGAATCATAACTAAGAAATGATTATTTCTACAGCGACTGCTCCCAAATAGCTGACTTAATAATTTCTTCATGTTTGGGATTTGCTGTAAAATTAAAATCATTTAAATGCATCAAGCCAATGCAACTTGGTCTAAGTATAATAAATGTATTTTCCATTAACGGAATAATTGTATATTTTTGTATTTTACCTCTATTTTATTAGGGTTCCTCAGTTTTATAAGCTGTTCTATATTGTAATTATCCATCACCTTGATTCAATAATTAAACTTATAAGCTTCAGAACTGAACTAGACCACGTCGGCACAAGGCTTATGTTTCAAAGTAGTCGAGGGCGTTATAATACAAAATAATTTATACTTGATTTAAGTTTACAAAGTTAGTATGTCTTTATATTTTGCAGCATGTGAATCTTTCTTCCCTCAATCTCAACTTCATTAACCTGGATACAAGTATAACAGCGTATACGGCTCATCGTATGAGGAAATACCGTTTGAACAATAGACTAATAGAGGAAATAGACTCGACACCACCGATACCAAGGTGTCCAGCAGGGAAGATCAGAATACACGTCAAGTTTACTTCTCAGCATAACACACAAACTCAGGTATTTATTACAAGGCTAGAGCTTTAACCTTCTATGGAAATTGTCAGGACTCGGGTAATATAATAAACAAATATCTAAATCTTGATCTCCCAATTCTTTTCGAATATACAGTACAGTTTCGCTAATCGGGACTTAACGGACCCTGTCCAGACTAGTGAAAGTCCAGATTAGTCTGAAAAGGCGTAAAAAAAACATGAAATGTATACGGTTTGCGTTTTAAGTAGGCCTGTGCGAGCCTAGATTTTTGAGTTTGAGCCGAGCCGAGCTTTTTATATAGCTCATGAACTCGAGCTTTTGACGAGTCGAGCTTTCTTATTACTTACTTCAATGTAGTACTAGGTAACAATCGGGGATTAAAACGATAAATTCTTAATTTTAACAGCACTAGAGTAAAAAAAGTAGGTCTAATATATATGTATTATTTACATTCTTATTTTTTAGTCTGGGGACCATGATCAGTGCTCACTTATTACATCCAACAAAATTAATGAGCTCCCGAAGTTTTTGTTTATCGTCGTGAATCACCCTGTATATAAAGTTTTTAATGACACCTGAAAACGTGTTTTGGGGACCATGATCAGTGCTCACTTACTACACCCAACAAAATTAATATTTGTCATCGGTCCTTGATAAGTGTGCAAAGTTTCAAATCAATCCGATGTTTTGAAGGGGGTGAAAATCACATCCTGTTCTGGGGACCATGATCAGTGCTCACTTACTACACCCAAAAAATTAATATTGCATTGTCATCGGTCCTTGTTCTTCATATATACTATACACAAGGATATATATATAGAAGTTTTCACTTCAATAAAAGTATTCAGCTAAGTTAAATTACGGACAAAAAGTCACTCTCAACGTCTATTATAAAATATTGCCACATTTTCAATGCCATTGATGAAAAGACTAGCCTACTCCGGTTAAGTTTCCACATATCCTCAACTAACTAAACTTAATCAAATTAATATGTTAATTCAGTAGAGCGTCGATTATCTGAAAGCAGAAATGTACTGTAAATAAATAAGTACATTACAGTACTACATGTAATAATTCCGAATTTAAAGTTTTTTACTCGCATAATCAGCCGAGTTGTAAACTTCAGGTAGTTTGTGCGCTCAACGGAACAGCGGTCGCTGTTGAGTCAGCCGAGCGCATGGCCGACCTCTGCTGTCAGTCGTTAGTGCGTTCACAGTGAATTTGTGAATTTAATTACCCGAACAAATTGGTTATCAGAAGTCCCTCGGTCCCAATTTGTTTCTAAAAATCGGCGCTCTTCTGTATTAACTAATGCGGTAACTAAAACAAAATGAATAAAACTCTGCACTAAAACTGAACACTGTACGTATTTACACACAGCGTTATTAACTTGATATTACTTTGTTCTAACAAGTTGTTCAGACTTCGGCGGGACTAAACTGACGCCGTCGAATGAAATTTTCGATGATTGAAGTTCCGATTATTTCTGAACTCATCCGAATTGAACGTTCAGAAACAAAACATATAATATTCCGAGCGTTAACACAATCCTAGTCAATCGTAAAAAAATATTATGCCTAATCGGATTCCGAATAATTTTATTTGACACTTTTTCTTGCGTAATTATTTTAATCATTTATTTTTTTTTAACTTTTATGAATAATAAAGGGATTATTGATTGTTATAATCACTGATAGTAAAAAAATAATAATTTAGGCATAAATATTAATTTACAAAGGCTACATTATCTGATGAAATGAGTGCATCAAACCGGCATTCACGTCCACCATCGCCACACGATCGAGCTAAATTGCAACGTATGTCGTGTTCAGATAAACTAACGCGAAGAGTTTAGTTTTATAATAACTGAAAAATGTGTGAATATTCTTTTTTTCTCTTTTGTTTAGTACCACTATAAAGGGGTCGTTTCAATTGCCGAATTCACGTCAATATTTGACATCAATCGGGTCCGGTTCTAGAACCGACTTTTTAGCTCATCGGTTCTCGGTTCCGATTAAAAAGCTCGGCTCGAATTTTTTCGAACTTTTTTTTATTTTTGAGCCGAGCCGAATACTAAAAAGCTCGGCGTTCGAATACTCGATCTTCGAATACTCGCACAGGCCTAGTTTTAAGTGAGAAAACGTATTAAAATTGGTGTTTTGGTAATATAGAATACAGTATATATTAGCGACCACAAAATTAAATAGACTGGTCAAGTCGAACACAAGAGTGAAGCCAGTTTTATAGTCAAATACTCAAACAATATGGTGGATGCAAGTCGCGAGCCGCCGGCTTGACGCCCGTACATGTTGCCACATTACCCGCGAAATGAAGCTCGTGTTCTAACTGTTGTGTGATAGAATCTGCAATAGCTAATTTTTTCAAAAAAACCTTTGGACTTTATTCGATTTTTAAAGTGCCAAACCATTATTATTTTCAAATTGTGAACACACCATTAGCGTCCCGCCCTATTAAACTGTAAGTTTGTCAAATTTCAATGATTTTCAAGCATTTCAGCTATTGAAACCACGGTGTAAATGGATAGGGTGCACTGATAATTTCATTCCAGATGTCCGGATCATCGGAGACTGGATTAGTGAGACTGTACTGTGGTACCCTAACCAATGTTAGGCTTAAAAGGTTCATTAGAAGTCCTACTCCTTGATCACAATGTTAGCCCTTCCCGGACGGCCCTGTATTGCATTTATGGACTTATAAATTATAGGTTCTGGTAAAATAAAAAAAAATATTTATAATTGTTGTTATATTACTTTAATGTATGTTTGCAATAAATAGTAGTTTTGTTTCAAATAAATTTTTTAGAGTGATGTAGCAAAATCATGTTGCGGATATATCCGCTACCGTCTGCAGTGCATAGGATCATAGCAGAGATATCCTACAACAATCAAATAAGCAAAGCAATATTTATTTCTTTCAAATAAATAATAACATTATAAACGTAATACTATTTTTTGTAATGCAGTTTGTACATATGGACAGAAACTTTGAAAATAAACGCACAAAGAAAATAGAATCTAGTTTTGAAATTTTAAAAAGAACTATTTTATAATTTATAGTCGATTCGGATAAAAAAATGTGTATAATCAAATAATGTGACAGAATTACAAATATTACTTGAAAATAACAAATACATTTGACATGTAATATTATTTGGTGCTCCCGTCAAATTAGAAACATGTTATAAACAAATTGTATAAAATGCTACATTTGCTCGCTTGCTACGATATTCAGGTTTACATCAGTACAGTAATACCTCCCTATTCACGGGGGATAGGTTCTGACAAATTGCCGCGAATAGCAAAAATTAAATCTTTGTAGGAAAAGGGGGGTTACGTTCTTGACATATAGAAAATTTTAAAACATGTACTAACACCTATAGTTAATTTATTTACATAAGATATAAGCAGTTGTTGTTATAAGCTGTCCGGCTTTACGTGGTAAAAAAAGTCCTTGAAACGTTTAGTATTGAGCTGAGTTGTTTGGAGTGTAGACTACAATTGATAATTTATAAGTTATTGGAGCGTGTTTGTCATCTTACTCTCCCCTCAAGGACAGTGCTCTCATAGCGGTACCTTTACCCATCCCTACTTGCTCGTTCATTGTCTGGGTTTGCCTATTTTTAGAACTTAGTCATGTCAAGGCATCAAACTATCGTTTGCTGTCGGTAGCGAAAATATTGGTTACGAGTGATGATAAAAATTAGTAAAAATTTAATTTCTTTCAAAATGTTTAACTGTAATTTTGATTAATTCTTTAAAATTCATTTAACTTGCTGTACACTAAATTAATGTCTCCAACTAAATCACAGTATGCCATTGGCCTTCATTTGCACAAGTCCACTTGTATTCACGAGAGGTGTGTTGTAGGGAAATCCCATCTTGTATGTTTTGTTGTATTTGCGAGTGTTTCGCCGACGTGGTATTTATACAATGTTATTAAATTCGTACAATAATAATTACAGTGCTACACTATAATAATTTACGAATTTTGCATGTACTTATTGCTATTTATACAGTTTTTTTTTTTAGCGACCGCGAATACCAAGTCCGCGAATGTCGAGGGATTACTGTATTTCTACATTTCAAGTTTCTAAGGTTTTTGTAAATTGGCATATATATATATCCTCCTACCGTCTGTGAACTGAAATATGACAGGTGCATAAATCCGCATTTCGTCCACTAACTTCAAAAAACATATCGGATTAAACTGCCCATAGTCTGCGGGGGTACTATATATTTTATTTTTTACCATGCTTTTTTTGAGATTGATGGTGTCCTGTTGATTGAGGAGACCGCAGTTTCAACTTCACTGAGTCATTCACATTACACAATCATAGTGAATAAAACAACTAACACAAAATAATTCACATAATGTACCGTGGCTCATTTAATGTCTTACGTTTATTATTTTGCTAAACAAAGAATGTTATCGTTCTTTCCAAACATAAACTTTAATCTCCCCCACCTTTACCCAACCTGAACACGTTCTACCTGTTCAAAGCTTGGACAAGAGAGGATGCATCCACAATTTATATCTTTTTACAAGCCATTGAACCACCTGAACATCATGTGAATTTTGTGTTTATTGTTTTGTTCAATGTGACTGTATAACGTCAAAAATATGTTACTCGTGTATAACGTCAAAAATGTGTTACTCGTGTCTTGAGAATGACTTGGTGAAGTTGAAACCGCGGTCATCAATCTACAGAATGCCATAGATCACAAAACATCAAATACAGTTGAACTTGGTTATAGCATTGTATTTGGATAGCCTAATAGAACTCCGATCCAATGCAATATTTTGTTCCACTGGAAATTCGACTTTTTTGGCGCTATCTATTGGGGAAACGATGGAAGCTGTTTGAAACACCAATGCTACCAATGATTTCTCCCTAGCGCTACCCCGCGGCGCGGTCATGTACTATTTTTGCGACAACCTTTTTTCCGTACACAGCCCCCGTATGGATGCAAGATCTATTTATTATTCATGATCTATGGTTATAGCGTCAACGAAGGGACCGAACGAATGTTGATGCTACGTCCCAGTGATTTTATAAAGGTGTACCAACAGGAAATTGTATTTTTGTTACCTTGAGTGAAAGGTCAAACAACTATACAGTATTACTATTATTGGCAACATTATTCTTAACGTTTATTAAAAAGAAAAGCACTATACTTTTAATGTACAGTAGAGTCCTGATAATTGGAGCTGAGGTCACCTACGATTATAAATTAGGTAACATTGGTTAATGTGTAAAGTTTTAATGAGTAAATGCATCTATGTGTATTAACAAACTGTATTAAAAACACTAAAATTACAGTGCGTATAAAACATTAAGTTACTGTATTAAACATGCAACAATTTTAAAGTGTCAACATTACTGTACTGTGGGGGGGGGGGGGACACTGTCTGATTACAACAACTACGTAAATGTATCGCCAGGCTTTATATTTAGTTTAGGGATTGTAGTCAAGTACTCTTATAGAAAGTGTTATACAATAGTGTTTTTGTTTTAGGTCGCCATTAGACCAGGTACTCTACAGACACCTACGAATAACCGGCCTTCTGTGAGTGTGGCTGCGACACCCGTTACGCCTAAAGTCGGCACATCTCCTTTAGTCAGGACGGCCATTATTGGTCAGTCTCCTACACAAGGTACGTACTTCACTTTGTTTCGAGTTGATCATTGATATTGTAGATGCTTGAACCATCAACACAGAAATTGTCAATTTACTGCATCAACGGTTTAGATTATTCCAAATATCCGTTGTTTATTTAAAAATTGTAAATTTGTTATGTTGCAAAGATTGGATATTTGGTGAATCACAGAGCCTCTATGTAACAATAAGTTTACTTATAGGCTCAAGCAGCGCTTTAAACACTAAAACATCTCTTTTGCTGTAAATCTTGTTACAATATGCATTAACATTACACTTTCTACTTATTTCTGTTGTAGGTTTAACTCTGAGAGTGCCCTGTGGATCAGGACCTGCCGGCCAGGTCCAAAGCTATTCAGTTCAGTTAGTTCAACATCAAGGAGCTATGAAAGGTAAACAAACCTAACTACTTTATTATTATAAATAAATACAATAATTTGTCTTTCCTTGAGTTTGACTTGTGAGAAGATATACTTGATAGAATAAACCTTGATCACTGAATCTCACAACTAATAGTTTATTAACTAATCTTCAGTGACTTATGTTATAACTATAACATAGTTATAGTTTGAAGATTAGTTCATGCATCACTAATGATGGCCACTTTCTCGTTGAAACGCATTTGAGTTAATAAACGTATTGGTTGTGATATTCTGTGTTCAGGTTTTATTCTATCAAGTGCTTTATTGTTACATAACTAGGTAAAACAGCTAACACAATTGCATACAATATGTATTAGGATTCGTAAGTCTAATGAGTGATTAATATGGGCTGATTAGTGGCTGACTTTACAAGAACTTAAACTAAGATATTCAAGCAAAAGAGCCTTTATGTATTGGTTTTGTTACTGAAAAAAACAAAACAAATAAATATATGAGCTATTGAGAATTTTGATGTTGCAATTTTATTTATTGGTGCATTTTTTGCATCTTTCGTACACTTGCCTCCTCCTTCCTTTCAGTATTGTGTAACGTACACAATTTCCATGGATACATTATAGACAAACTTAAATTAATTAATAAAATATACAATAAAGTAAGCAGTCTTTGGACTGCCGACAGAAGTGAAAACTACATGAGTGTAAGTCGTTGGTTATATTGGTTTGATTCGAAATGTGATCATTATTTTTTCTTGTCTCGTTTAAAATTGAAATCTAAAAAATAATCAATTTGATTGTCTATAGTCTAATAAGAATTAAAAAAAAATTAATAAATGGGTCTGCGTCGGACCAAATAAATTTGATTGTCTATAGTCTAATAAGAATTTTAAAAAAAATAATAAATGGGTCTGCGTCGGAACAGACGGTGGAAGTTATACTTCTTTGGCCATTTGTATACTTTCCTATAATTTTTGAAAAAAAAATTTCTCAGCCGGGGATCGAACCAGGGATTTTAGCATGGAAGTCGAGTGCGTTAACCACTCACCCACCGAGACTCTTGAGGTATCTCTTGTAGAGAAAAGGTATAATTGCACTTTCCGGATTTTACTCCTAACGCGTGACGCAGTTTCTCAACCGACACCCCATCCCGATTACAACGGCCGCAAAGAAGTATAACTTCAAAAACAATTTTAGTTTAGGCCTACACTGAATCAACACACATTTCTTTAATGCATTTATATTTATTAGCATAGCAACCAAGTTAGCAAATTCAGACATTTAAAAAAAATGAGAAAACACTATGTCCATTTTAGAGGTATCACCAAGTACAGTAATTTAACATAACTTACAAAGTGCAATGTCCATTTCAGAGGTATTACCAAGTAAACTATTTTAACACAACTTACAAAATGAAGAAGCGCAATGTCTATTTTATCGTTGAAACAAAACCCGTACAGTTATTGTGTTTAAGCCTTTGCATTTACCACTGCCTATTTTATTTCATCAATTTTTTCTTCGTTTACTTTCACCTGTTAAATTAAACTTTTTGTTTATATTAGTATACGTGTGTAAACCAATGAAGAAAACAAAATCATTGATGTAATAAAAAACGCAAAGCTTCTCAGTTTAAGTGCGTATTGCGAGTTCTTATATTTCACCGCACCCAAAACGTGCTTGGTGCGCCTAAGAAGTTTTAACTTCAATAAATAATAAAAAAATGTAAGCAGACAAAATAATATATCTAAATAAAAAATCTGGAAATTGGTTGACCGTGCAGGCCAACCCTAGAACTTCCCGCTTAGTTTGAATTTTAAACGCTTAAAAATGAGTTTATTTGTTAAAATACCAAAAAAAGAAAATTTGTGAATTTTTAAACAACGATAACTTTTGAATGCGTCGTTCGATTTTCATTTTTAAAAAAGCATTCTACGCAGTTTTTGAAGCACAACAAGAAAATGTACAGGTTTATATTCATTGGTTGATAAATCTGGAAGATATGTTAAAAAAATACCAAAAAATACCAAATAAACAAAAATTTGTGAATTTTTAAACAACGATAATTTTTTAATGCGTCGTCCGATTTTCATTTTCAAAAAAGCATTCTACGCAGTTTTTAAAGCACAAAAAGAAAATGTACAGGTTTATATTGATTGGTTGAGAAATCTGGAAGATATGTTAAAAAAATACCAAAAAATACCAAAAAACGAAAATTTGTGAATTTTTAAACAACGATAACTTTTGAATGCGTCGTCCGATTTTCATTTTCAAAAAAGCAGTCGACGCAGTTTTTTAAGCACAAAAAATGTATACATGGTTTTATTAAGATTTTTTCGCACGCTTTAAAGTTATTTTTAAAAAACATAAAAATTTCAAAAAAAAATTAGGTTATTTTTTTTAATTTCTTCGGATTGGCTCGATGGATTAACTCTCAAATCTAATCAGATCTAAGTTTTGATACACCCTTTCGAATGACATGTCGTAGAATTCAATCGGTTGATTCGTTTTTGAGAAACTGTACGACAAAAATTTATTTACACACATACATCCACACACACACACACACACACACACACACACACACGGTCGGACACCTCGGCGGGAATAGTCAGAATGGCTTCCTGGGACCTCAAAACGTGGAGATTTAATGACAACTCGACTTTCGAAAATCGGACCGAAATCAATAACTTCCCTTTATTGGTAGCGGGAAGTTAAAAAAGTATTTTAAATGCAGACAAAGATGTAACTTGCTTTTTTAATAGGACAGTGTTTAAATTAAAAGCTGCATAAACAGTTAATGGTAGGAGTTGTGTTGTACCGGGAGAGGTAAATACGGCAAAGGACTTTTGCTCCAAAAATTAACATGTCAAGCATAGGTGTTGCACCTAAGTTAAAAAATATGCACGGAAATCCACATTGCTTCACTTCACATCGATCCATGAAAGTCATCACTCGCAGTTACAACAGCGTGAAACAAAATTAACATCTTTATGTGCCAGAAGTTGGTAAAATAAGTTTTTTAATATTGACGAAACATTTGAAGTGGTGCAAAACATTTGACAAGTAATATTCTTTGGCAAATTATTTTGTAAAAAGTAAAAAAAAAGAACTAAAACTGTGAAGCAATTTGCTGGGGTTACATCATCGATCATAAGTGGTAAAGTAAATAATTAATGGTAACATCAACGGATAAATACCAAATTACAATTTAATCTTTTTCGATAATATTTGTCTGCAGTTTTAATTAATTAGAGTAATTTATTTTAAATGTTTTATAACGTTAGATATAAGTGTTGAACGTTTATTTGTATGTTTGTTATGGCAGTTAAAATTTTTAGTATGTCAAATTAAACGATCATAATCAGTTATCATGTCTCGCTAAATTTCATTTTATGCACCTACGATTCATTGGTAAGTATTTTCCATGCACTACGAACCCACTTATTTAATTATATTTCAATATGTAAGGTTAAATAAATATTTTACAATTTTTGAGGTTATGAGAGGTTTCTGGGTGAAAGTTATACTATTAGGATGCTTAAGGCGGTGGCGAATCTTGCTTTTGCAAACCGATGGCTAGTCTGTTATACTACTTGGATTTGGCAGTTATTGGTGTCATAGATTGTATATATTTGTATCTGTGATCAAGTGTTAGCATATTTTTAATAAAATATTTTTATGGTCACAGACGTGTTGTTAGTGTGAATTAGTAGATTGTTCCAAATTTAATCCTCATTTTTTCTATTCTTTTTTTTTTAACCTAGACTTTACAATATTGTCTTTACAATTCCTTGTGTAGCGTCTAGTTTGAACAAATTTATCCAGAGGAAATAAGTTCAAAACATCATTTTAAAGGCTGATAAATGAAGGTACAGTAGAGTCCTGGTAATTCAAGTTGCGATAATTCGAGGTTCCATATAATTTGAACCACAAATAGAGTTTTCAATATGCAATAATGCCATAGGAACACTTTTCCCGCCACTGTCGAATTCCCTACCCTTCTTTAACAAGGTCACTCAACACCACTCCATAAGTAAAGAATAGACTTACATCTCTTTCTGAGGTGACAGAGCTTATAGAAGATTGGTTTAAGAAAAACGGTCTAAAACTGAATCTTGACAAAACTCAAGTCATCAAATTTTCGGTCAGAAACACAGTGGTAGAAAGTAATTTCCCAAATTTGGTATACTCACACAAATTTCTGGGAGTTCAGTTTGATGCAAATTTCAGCTGGAAGGGACATTTGGACAACATCCAAAAAAAGATTAGATCAATATCTTTTGTATTTTTGCACTTGAGAGATTGTGTTCCTTTGGAAACTATTAAAGTAGTGTATTATGCGTATGTAGAGTCAATTCTGAGATATAGCATTGTTTTGTGGGGACAGGCGACTAACATTGGTGCGGTTTTCAGATTGCAAAAAAGGGTTTTACGTATCATGACCAATTCCCACCCACAAAGCTCTTGTAAAACACATTTTAAAAACTTAAAAATTTTAACACTGGTAGGAATATATATTTATGAAACTTTGAGTTACGTACACTCTATAAAGAATGAATTACCGGACTTATACAGATTCCAACACAATTATAGTACACGGAATGGATATGGTTTTAGATTACCTAACCATCGTTTAACTCTGTACGAAAAAAGCCCTTTATATGCAGGATTGAAATTGTACAATGCATTACCTAGTTCTTATAAGTCCATGGGCGTAAAATTATTTAAGGAAAAACTAAAGAGTGAGCTTATTAGCAGAGCTTTCTATTCATTAAAGGAATATTTTGACAGTCCCTTATTTGTATGACCAGTTTGTTTGGAACTGATTTTCCTCTTCTTGAAGGAAATTGTTCATTTTTACTATGTCTAACTTGTATTGTGTTCTACTATTTTTTAACTGTACTTGTTTCATGTATTTTGGTTCTATGTTTGTATAAGTGACGATGCACCTGTTTTGTATGTACATAAACATAAAAAAAATGTATTGTGCAAATAAAGAATGTCTATGTCTATTTGTACCTCAGAGTTCAATACAAAATAATGTATAATTAATAAAACTTCCATTTTTA
>JAGFPH010000856.1:152951-165946 GCA_018207615.1 Philaenus spumarius
ACTTCCATTTTTACTGTAATCCGAAGACTACAAATATGTAATTCGAGTTTCTCACAATCCGCGATACTCTCGGTCCCGTTCAACGTGAAATATCGGGACTATACTGTATTAAAACGTTTTGTCCACTTTTTTTAAGCTAGTTACTGCTACTGTTTCAGCTATCCCTGTAGCGGCATTAGGGACATCAAGCGGACCTTCAATATCAAGTGGAGAAGGGACGTCGACGGGTCTGCACAGGATTTCTGTTCCAACTGGATTTGCTCAACTTGTACAGACCACAACGGGCAGGCACCTGTTGTTCACCTCCTCACCACAAGTTTTACCTGGTCCTGGAACTCCTACAGGTAAACAGAGTGTTATATGTAAAGCAAAGCAGTCTGCACTTATTCTAAATCCTGGAAGTTGATCATTTCATTGATTTAAATTAATATACTACTATGTATTTATTAACCCTCAAAGTGGCAGACTGCAGTCTCTCGGGCGCAAATACAACCCGCTCGAACCTTAGCGGGAATTTGCATAATGGATAATTTAATCCACTTAAAATCATCCAATCGTAATAAAACTGACACCAGTGGAAAGGGAATGAATTAAACTTTAATTTTTGTATTTACAACTTTTTCGTAAAACGTATATTTACATATGTAATCATCGTTTTAAAATGTGCATATCGTGTTACAGCTATTACCGCGGGCGAATCTGCATACAATTTTCATGTTATTTCCCACTTCTTCAACGTTGAAACCCCCTTCTGAAGTATTTATATCGAGATTATAAAGCTACCATTGGAGTCTTCAAGATTTTATCTTTCTAATGGTGCCTTCCAATCAGATGTCACTATTTTACAGGATTTATTTATACAATGTCTGTAAACCCTTGCGATTGGACAGGACAGGTTTTCAACCAATGAAACAGCCCATTTGTCAATCAAGATAAGGCCTACTATATCATTTGTGTTGATAGATTTCTTGACACCATTTTGTAGAGGAAAGGCTGACCTTTCTAACGGTGGGAATTAAACTAGTATAAACCAGTTTTTTGTCAGTCTTAGACAGCAGTCGAATGTACATATCTGGCGAGATCGCCTAGAGCGTTCTGTTCCCATGCAATTCAAATGACCCGTCTTATCTCGCTGGCAAAGTTCCATTAGATTGATGTCATTTTTTATTCAAATTTTTTTTTTATGTTTTTTTTTTTAACTCAAACACTTTTGTGAACTAAGAAAACACGAGTATACCGTTCGTTTCTTTGATTTATCCTCTACACTTTGATATAATAATATTTCATTTCTGGGCAAAGCATATATTAGTAAATTACGTTTAAACTAAGCCTAGATTTGTTAGCAGTCGTGTATTTGGAACATAAAACTGGTTTTTTCAAAATTTGAAATTGACAAATGTTTTTATGCAGTTCTTTTTAGAACTAAATTACAAAACTTTTTTACGCTTACGAAAAAATTACAAAAAATGTTTACTACTTGTTATGTAGGCCTAAAGTTGAACTTTTTACTTTCGTTACTGAACATTTTTTGTTTCTTGAGCTAATAACTTTTACAATTTCAAAAGAAACTAATTTTTAGTGGCATATTTGAATTCTTTAAAGTTTCTTCTACATAAAAGCTATTGAACACTTTTGGATTGGAGTTCATTTACTATTTTTGGCGAATTTTTAAAAATATGCTTGCAAAACGCTATAAACGGGCTTTTCAATTTTAAAAGCTTTAACGATGCCAGTTCTAGGGTTAAAAACCACCCCACACAGGTTTTATTAGCTTTGGGTTTCCGTTATTGTTTCTGAAGTTTTTTTTGTTCAAAAGTTGTTTCTTTTTTCTGTAGTTTTATAAAATATTATGTTTATTTATTATTTATTAAGTTGTTATAATTATTTTGTTATCATTAATTGCATCAATTTTAAAAGCTTTAACGATGCCAGTTCTAGGGTTAAAAACCACCCCACACAGGTTTTATTAGCTCGGGGTTTCCGTTATTGTTTCTGAAGTTTTTTTTGTTCAAAAGTTGTTTCTTTTTTCTGTAGTTTTATAAAATATTATGTTTATTTATTATTTATTAAGTTGTTATAATTATTTTGTTATCATTAATTGCATCAATTTTGTAAAGCAGGAACAATAAAAATCAATCAATCGAATTTGTAGGGTTAGTTGCACCGTTTTCACTCCTAAGACGCAAACAATTGAAATAATTTTACGGCATTAGCTTCCACTTGCGCTAATTAATCACTGTTATTTGATTGTTTTCAGTGATGACATCTGGTGGACAAAGACTGACTGTACTAGGTTCTGGTGTTGCTATGACGACCGTCACAGGAGCATTGACAAGACTTACTACTCCCACTGTGGCACAACTTGCAGGAGCTAGGCCTACCATTATGAGGATGCCGCCATTGACTACTACTTCAGTTGCTCAGGTAATGTACCGGCTGTATGAACAGAACAGCTGAATTATAGTTTTTACTTGTTTTTTTGTTAATTCCATTGAGTTTTATCAGAGAAAGTCTAAATACCCCTTTAAATTTGAATATTTATTTCTGCCGCTGCCGTCTTTTAAGCTTATAAGAGAATATTTCAAATGAAGAAGAAGTGAATGTGATCGAACAGTATTCATTTGTAACTAATATATTAATATGAATAAAATTTAGAAAATATGAACGTTTTTCAAGACAAATCCCGGTTAACTGAACTAAACCCGGGAAGCCGTTTTGGATAACAATTTTTTCAGTTAAGCCATGAACATCTCAAGGCCGTAGCCAGGGAGGGTTAGATGGTCAAAAGCCCCCCCCCCCACCCCCCAAAATCCCAAAATTTAGTAGTAAAAATTAATACTGGGTTTAAAAAGTGCAAATTAAATTATAAAATAGACAACACAACAGAGGATCCAGCAGCATATTTTACATCATTGTGCATTGCATGGAGACTGATATTTAGGTTTGCTTGATTAAACTACAACGTACAATACACATGGATGCAGTAGGTTACCGCCTTGCTCTCTTGAGAGCTTGATCTGATCTGAATAAGAAAACTATGAAGGTTCAACAAAAATACTTTACTTTAACAAAACACGCAAGCATTGTGTATTGAAAATACTCCCATACGGGGGTTGTCGTACGAAGCACGCAATGCTCTGTGTATTGAAAATACTTCCAATACGGGGGTTGGCGTGGGAAGCACGCAATGCTCTGTGTATTGAAAATACGGGGATTGGCGTGCGAAGCACACAATCCATTGTGTATTGAAAATATTCCCAATATTGGGTTTGGCGTACGAACCACAGAATATACTGTATATTGAAAATACTTCCCATACGTGGTTGGCGTGCGAAGCACGCATGCTCTGTATTGAAAATACTTCCAATACGGGGTATGGCGTGCGAGCACGCATTGCACTGTGCGTCGGCCGCTTCTCATATTGTTCAGTGTCAAGCTCACATGTATGTCCTTAGCAGTGAACGTGTTAAAAAGGTTTAAATTCAAATTCCCCCCCCCCGAAAAGTTTTCCTGGTTACAGCCTTGGAACATCTGTTGCTACAGTATTTTGTACTGTAACTGCAGTTTGTATTATTGAAAGGTTTTTAAAAAAAATCACAAATCTCTGTAGGCTACACTTAATGTTGTTTATTAAAGTTAAAATTAAATTTTTAGGATTACAGTATATTGTACTTAATAGTTTGTAGGTTATGACTCTTGTTTTGTTTTATAATTGTTTATTGTTTGTGTTACAGCTGGCGGGAACTTCAACAACAGTAGTACCAAGTAATACTGTAACTACCATGGCTACAACAGTAACCGTAACTACAACTACAACAGCTACTACTGTAAAGACTTGTAACACTGTGACACAACCTGTCCCTAGCCCTAGTCCTATTACAACAAGAGCCGCAACAGTACAAGCCAAAAAGAAACAGGAAGAAAAAGATGCCGCAAATGTTTTTCTGCTGGTAGGTTAACAGACTTAGTGTATCCGTACTTTACCTATTTGCCAGTAGTCTAAGAATTGCTAATTTTCGAAATTTTGATTTCAGCCAACTTTGGAGGAAAAAAGGAAACAACAAAGACGGGACAAGTTGAGAAGGATAGGTGAAATTAATACAAGGCGGTGTACGGCGTGTCCTATGTACGGAATGGATTTAGTGCAATCGATGAGGTTCTTGGACGATATACCCTCTGAAGACGACCAACGATTGGACAACTGGTTGTGTTCTGGTCATTTCCACTGTTACCACGCCCATAATCCTGATCCACAGCTGTATTGGCATCGGACTAACGCGTTGTCCGATGCTATACTCTCCATCGAGCAAAGACTAAACGAGCTGAAAACAATATTATCCAGGTATATTTGCAATTTATTTAAGTTTATTACTACACAATACGTATTATACTGTGATTAAATAAGTTAAATGACCAGCCTAAACATACAGACACAATTAAACTATGAATTCGAACAAAATAAACTTCAAAATTTAACTTAGAATCAAAATTATTAACTTTAAAACCAATAAGAAATGAATCTAACAACCATGAAAACGGTCAAAGTTAAATATAGTAATAATTAAAACTAAAAGATAGGTTATATTTACTTGTAAAAAATATGTCGCATCAAGAATGGCATACACGTTAAAGATTTGGGATGACGGCGATAAAATGAAAATCTAAATTTGAAAAATAGGTTTTAGCTATATTTTGCTTGGTAAAAAATATATTTCAATGTAAACTAAAACTTTAAACAAAAGTTTTGTAAAATCACAATTAGAAATTACAATAGTCAACGTGATAATTAATTGGGATAACAACCACCTTGTGTGGATGCTTAACTCTTCTGGCCGACCTAAAATAATGGATTGTATACTATGATCACGCTAAATATTAGGGGTCTGCAGGTAGTGATTTTTTGGTTCGGGTCGGGATGGGTAGTGAAATATTTCACCCAATTCTGATCGGGTAGTAAAGGAATACTCGAAGTAAGTGATGATGTTATATTTAGAAAATACAACTTTTTCTTCTGAATTTAGCACTTATCTCAGAATTCATAAATATTATATTATTACTGTGTGGCTTGCCTACTTAGTAAGTTATTAGGCTAATTGAAATATTTTTTTCTATTCCTAAAAATACTGATTACTGAATTGGATTTATTTATTTTCCTCGATTGGTATTTTATCATTTGTATTGGTATTTCTCTCATGATCGGTATCTATTACAAAACTCGTAGGCCTAGCAGTACTAGGACAGCTACATCGATATTTCTAGTGATAAAATTGCCTATTTTAAGAAATCTAAACTATACAGAACAAAAACAATGAAAAATAAAACGAAAAACTAGGGAACTAATAAAATAACAAAAAAAGAGAAACGTTTATTTTTTAACACAAATTGTAAACAACTAAAAATTGACTGATGTGAAACGAACGAAACTGATGGTCATTATAACCTCAAACAACACGGAATCACAAAATCAAAATACAGACTACTGAACAGGTAAAACAACAGTGAACTGTTATGACGTAGAACCTTTCCGCCGAAAACTTAAAATGTCGACCGGGTAAAATTAATGTTGACATTTCGGCTTTGCATTTCATTTCTGGTATGCAATTCGAAATGTTGGCCTTAGTTTAGAAAGCTAAAAGAATATCATATCGCAGTAACAGTTGTCGGAGAAAAGATTCTCTCGTAAAAATTCGGGGGAAATTATCGGTTAGTCAATTCCGAAGTAACGGATTATACTACATTGATTATAATATACAGGACTGGTAGGCACGGATTATGCAAGACGAAATTATTATAGTTGTCGCACATAAAACAAGAAATGTCTTTACTGTTTAGGTTTTGGACTTTTTTCATCAGAATAATTTTGTTTTCTTTGTGACTTGAGTAAACGACAGTTGTCTTGCTGTTTTAACCAACGTGACGTCTTGATTCCATATTTGTTCCATTTGTCGAGTCGAGATCGTTTGTTGTGATTAGGCCTATAATATGATATGAATAAAAAAGGTTGGATAATTTTCTTAAGTTTCAATTGTTGACACATTGTCTTAATTTTGTATATTGAAATAGCTTTTATCGAATTCGCTTTTTACCTATAAGGCAATTGAATTATTCATTTTAATTCTTCACTACCCGAATTTATCAGGTGTAGCAAAAATACTCGCCCGTATTTTAACATATATTTCGGACCCGCCTGACCCTCGGGTAGTGAAAAAAACCCGCCCGAAACCCGAAAATGTGGGTACCTACTAAATATGAAAGGTGTTATGTACTTTGTAAAATAGATTTTAAAATTGTAAATTAAATCAGAAACAGTGTAATTATAAATAAGTATTCAAAATTATCAACTATATAAGTAACTAGGGGAGACCCCTGCGTGCTCCGCAAGCCAACCCCCGATGGAACTTTCTAAAATCATACGTTATGTTTTATTTATAATAAAGGTGTAATATTAATAATAACCTCAAAATTAAGATGGTAAATAATGTTAAATGTTCAAATCAAATTATTTCTTATATTTTATAACAGCAGTTTTAATAATGGTTGAAAGAACCAGCAAGGCTCAGGTCTACACTTTAAAACCCTAACCTAAAAGCTAAAAATACAAAAATAATTGCTTCAAATTTTGAAATCAGCTGTTAATGGAAATATTGGAGCAAACAGCTATATTATGTTATTTTATTCAATTGGTTGCTATGGTAATAAATGTAAATACATGTGTTGGTTTATCATTCTAGGCCTAACCTAAGAATTTTTTCCGACTAAATTTACAAATATTGAAATAAAAAAAAGCTTTTTATCGAAATGAATTATAGCCTATGTTACTCAGGGATAGTGCAGGTTTTTATTAGTAAAACTATTTTTTCAATCGGTGAAGTAGTGCCAGAGATTACCCCCGACATACAAACAAACAAAAAAAAAAAACTTTACCTCTTTATAATATTAGTATAGATTATATATTAAGTAAATTAAAATGTATGTTAAGGGCAATAAGTGCTATATGTAAATGCAATGTAAAATAAAAGCTCTGGTTACTCTATACATTTATTAAATATAATGAGCAACTATTGATTTTATAAAATCAGTGTAGCAATTAAGATATTACAATAAACACAATATGAATTTAAAGAGGAGTATTGTTATCAACTCCTATAAAAGCGAATGTACGTACATGAATAACATATAATTTAACAGCCGTTTTCACCCATCATCAGTAATACTTAAACAAACCCAGTATAGATTTATTTATACTTTGGGGTTATGTTTACAACAACTTCAATCATTATAATTTCTTACGAAGTTGATTTTTTTTAAATATGAGTTATCCTATTACTTTAAATGAGCAATTCTTGCATCTATCTTTGTATCTGTCGCGGATCTCGAAAACGGCTCTAACGAATTCAAAGAAATTTTGTAATTAGGTGTAGTTTTGATTTTTAAGTAAACCCATATAGTTGTATTTCGTGTAAAAACGCAACTTTTTGAGAAAATCTAATTTAAAAGTTGAAACATTTTAACATAGGGTCTTATGGGTTGCCATGTTGGTTACAAAATAACAATGAAATAGTAAATAAACCAATCAAAACAGCTGTTTATAAACAAGCCATGAGATTGAGTATTATCAAAAATCAGCTGTTCATTGGATAGTTTTTAATTACTGTTTAAAAAACAAGCTAATTTATACTGTTTTGGGACGTTATAATTAGAATAAATTGGGCCTGATTTAACAATTTATTTTGTAAAAAAAAGTAAACTTACCAAAACTGGATAAATTCTAATAGTTAATTTTGTAATATACGCCTGGTTCATTTCTGAAACATAGTATTGAGGTTATGTTTACTACTGTATATATAGGACTGGTTTTAAAACTTTAGTTGACAGAAGGTAGTAGAACTAGGACTAAAATCGTAATGAAAGCCTCTCACTTTTCTAAAGCATGTATGGTTATAATTAATCTTGTAATTACTATTGATATATTTAAGCCTGGTTTCATAATTTTACAAACCAATGTGCAAACGAGCCAAAGATTAACGAGATTCTTTAATGAATTTTCCAACTGCGAGCGTAGCGAAGCAGCCATCTGAGGCCAAAGGCCGAGGCGGGTTTGGGACGCGAAGCGTCCAGGGGCAGAGCCCCCAGTAGAACTATATGTACAATATACTATAATATTTGCTTTGAGGTTATAAACTGTAAACAAATACAACCTTTTATCATCAAACTATTCGTAGCAAAACCTCTAAATATGTGTTTTCTCCGTTATTTATGACTCAATTATTAATTAAAACGATATATCATTGGATTTGTCTTAAAATAGACTGAAAATATGGTAACTTTAAATTTTGTCGTAAAATTTATAGTTTTATAGATATTTAACATTGAACATTTTTAACTGCTGCCATTTTGAAACGGATTGTTGCAGGAAAACAAAATTTTAAAATAAAATGTGCAATATTTAGATGAATATTCATACCCAGTCTCGTGATTGTATCTTAAACCATTTCTGAGATAAATTATTTGTAAAAATCACAGACAGAAAACAGTTCGAGATAGGAAACATGTTATATTGTATTATTTGCTTGTTTTTAGCTGATAAATAACCCCGTTAAGTTTCGGACAGTCTATACTAGACACCCATAAACACATTTGTAACCAGTCTCAGTAAAACAATACAGTCGAAGTTCAATAAGTTTAATTATTTTCAGGTTTGTCGTCTGCGTACCGGCTGTAAACGCACCTCAACCTACATTCCACGTATCCCATCCTCCGCCTTGGAAACTGTGGCAGCACAAGTGCGACGAAGCGGCTTTGCGTAGAGAAGCCTCGCAAAGATCCGGTATTCTACACCCTATAACGTCTTCGATGATGACGCAGTTTCCCGATCCGAGACTGATACAATACGACTGCGGCAAGTTACAAGCTATGGACGAACTGTTACGTAAATTGAAATCGGGACAACATCGGGTACTGATATTCACTCAGATGACCAGGATGTTGGACGTGCTCGAAGCTTTTCTTAATCATCATGGACATATTTACCTGAGGCTGGATGGCACCACTCGAGTGGACCAGAGACAGGTGAGTTATCTACGGTGTACACTACAGAGTATTCATAAAGTCCCTTTAACCCTTTCTATATTTTTGTTATTTAAAATCGGTTAAATTTTAAAATCAAAAATTTTGTCCTGATATGCACCTTTACTTTCCAAAGTACTTAGTAACTTTTTGAACACTTGAGTAAGTACAAAATTAGGCACCAACAATGTGTAAATTAACCCTAGAACTGGCATCGTTAAAAAGCTAAAATTGAAAAGCCCGTTTATAACGTTTTGCAAGCATATTTTAAAAAATTTGTCAAAAATAGTAAATGAACCCAAATCCAAAAGTGTTCAATAGCTTTTTTGTAGAAGAAACTTCAAAGAATTCAAATATGCCACTAAAAAATAGTTTCTTTTGAAATTGTAAAAGTTATTAGCTCAACAAACAAAAAATGTTCAGTAACGAAAGGAAAAAGTTCAACTTTAGACCTACATAACAAGTAGTAAACATTTTTTTGTATTTTTTTCGTAAGCGTAAAAAAGTTTTGTAATTTAGTTCTAAATAGAACTGTATAAAAACATTTATCAATTTAAAATTTCTTATTTTGAAAAAAAAAAACAGTTTTTATGTTCCAAATGCACGACTGCTAACAAAACTAGGCCTAGATTCACAATTAATTTACTAATATATCCTTTGCCCAAAAAAGATATATTATTATAACAAAGTGTAGAGGATAAATCAAAGAAAAGAACGGTATACTTGTCTTTCCTTAGTTCACAAAAGTGTTTGAGTTATCTTTATTTGAATAACAAAATGACATCAATCTAATAAAACTTCCCCGACTATATACTACAGGTAGGAAGGGTCATTTGAATACCGTGGGAACCCATGCGCTAGACATTCTCACTAGAATGTCCTAATTATGTACTTTTCATTGTCGTCTAGACAAACAAAAAACAGGTTATTTCTAGATCCATTCCCACCGTTAGAAAGGTCAGTCCTTTCTCTACAAAATGGTGCAAAACAATCTCTCAAAACATTTGATATGGTAGGCGAATTATCGCTTGACAAATGGGCTGTTTCATTAGTTGAAAAACTGTCCAATCGCAAGGGTTTACAGAAATTCTTGGAATAAATTGTGTAAAATAGTGACATCTGATTGGAAGGCACCATTAGAAAGATAAAATCTTGAAGAATCCAATGGTAGCTTTATAATTTCGATATAAATACTTCAGTAGGTGGGCTTGGACGTTGAAGAAGTGGGAAATAACAGTACATTTGTATGCAGATTCGCCCGCGGAAATAGCTGTAGCAAGATATGCATATTTTAAAACGATGATTACGCATGTAAATATACGTTTTACGAAAAAGTTGTAAATACAAAAATTAAAGTTTAATTCATTTCCTTTCCAATGGTGCCAGTTTTATTACGATTGGATAATTTTAAGTGGATTAAATGATCGATTGTGCAACTTCTCGCCAAGGTTCGAGCGGGTTTCATTTGCGCCCGAGAGACTGCAGTCTGCCACTTTGAGGGTTAAACCTTTCATTATTTTTGTTATTTAAAATCAAAAATTTTGCCCTGTTACGCACCTTCACTTTCCAAAGTACTTAATTGAACACTTGAGTAAGTACAAAATTAGATGCCAACATTGTGTAAATTAATGCATTCAAATAACTCTGCCCTCTATAGTGTAACACCCGCACATGTTTTTAGTGATGGAAAAGTATTCAAGTCCAGTAGTTCGTATATTTTCTAGTAGAGAGCAGCACTAACAGTGCATAATAATACAAGTTAAAAAATTTAAACCAAGGGAAGCACATGAAGTTGAAAATTGTAAACGTTTATACGTGCTTTAACAGCACAATATACCAGTGGAAGAACGTAAATGTTTATACATGCCGTTTTGGGCATAGCAGTGAAAAGGTTAAACAAAACATGCGTTGCATAGCTTTAATTTTCTGTTAAAGTAATAGAACTTTAAAATCTACCTTCAAACTTGTATTGCTAAAACTTATGTTAAAATTGAATAGATCATTAAACATCCGTTAAAATAATAACTGTAACGGATGCTTTAAACCTTAATTACAATTTGATTTGCATGTTTGTGGTAACAAGTTACTATTAATTATAAATTACCACTAAAAGAGATCGTTGGCCATTAAAGTAAATAATAAACTGGCATGTCACTGGGATAGGTGCGCTGAGGAGGGTATAGTATAAATCAAATCGGTGAATGTTCGTTCCTAATTCAACTGACGATGGCGGGAACGTATAGTATTTGAAAATTTCGGAGCTGTGCCGTTGGGTTTGAGGACATTTATTATTAAAATTTTGAATCTGATAATATTTGGGGAATTGAACATTTAACAACAGGGTGTCTACCGACCGGGAAATAGCCGGGAGTATGAATTGACCTTGAAAATTCCGGGAGAAAGCCATGATTTTGAAGTCTAATCGGGAATTTTAATCCTTGAATTGTGTCATTTTCGTTTTGTAAAAGCGATCGCGGGAGTTCGGCATGAGCAAGGTCGGTACAAACTTATTTAAGAAAACAAAAAATCTTAGAATTATCAGTCTGAAATAAAATTCGCAGTGCAAGATTCTTTAAGAAATAGGTATGTCTTATAAAATTGTTCACATCTTAAAAATAATATATTTTATTAGTAACATGTGAATCCAAACCTTATGATCTTTGCCTTTTCTAACTTACTTGAAACAAGTTTTGGTTGATGAATTTGCATTATTTTATTGAAATTTTGATGAAATAAAAGTACTTATTTTACTTACTCTCAGTTGAGCACTTTAATATTAAATATATTAATATTTAATATTAGTTGAGCACCGAATGGCGTATAATATCCATATTAGGATAACCAGGAAAATCATGGAGAAACCTGGAAATAACCGGGAATTTAAAAAATTATTTTTCGTAGACACCCTGAACAAATTCGATGATCCATCTAATATGTATTAATATATTAATGCGCATCAATTCTCTAATGGCTTTTACTTAAACCCACAAAAATGTTTAAACATTTTGTAAGGTTAAGTCTTATTTCTTAAACACCAGTATAGTTTTTTTAAACGGTTGTAGTCCTATAATAATTAAACTCCTATTGTTTTTTAGGCACTTATGGAAAGGTTTAATGCTGACAAGAGAATATTCTGTTTCATCTTGTCCACAAGATCTGGTGGAATCGGTGTTAACTTGACCGGTGCTGATACTGTAATATTCTACGATAGTGATTGGAACCCCACCATGGATGCCCAAGCACAGGACAGATGTCACAGGATCGGTCAGACAAGGGATGTACATATCTATAGGTAAGCAATATTATTATTTTCATAATTGTTGGTTTCCAAGTCACTTTGAATAATATAGAAGATAATATATTTAATGAATATTACCTTGTTAAATTTGTCCGTCTTGTGACTTCTGAAGAATGATTAAGTAATCTTAATACAACACGTTTCGGGAACACATTCCCATTGTCAAGCACACATAAAACACTAAAAACACACTTTATAAAAAACACAAACACACAACACTTTTATAAAACGTTTAAAAAACACATTTAAACATAAATGCCGAATAATAATTTATTCCTACGATGTTTATAGGAATTTATGGAATATCAATATTTATTTAGCCTAAGGACAGGTTTTCTTGAGATAGCCGAGGGCTGAGTCATATAGATCATTACTCTTGAATGACAGCTGATCGTTTAGGACATTGGCGGGATTTTTGTTAAATTCTTTGTATATTTCGAATTCTTCCATTGCGTCCTAAAGTCTTCCCTTATTGCAAAAATGGATTGGGGTCAAATTTGTGTTAAAATCAGTCTATGAATGGTTGGGAGTCAATTAAATGTTGAGCGAAGTTTGAATTTATTTTGCGCATGTTGTTGTGTGGCAAATGTTCTTTAAACCGTTCTTTGAAAGCTCTGCCCGTCTGACCAAC
>JAGFPH010000856.1:177755-210076 GCA_018207615.1 Philaenus spumarius
ATGGATTCGGATTCGATTCGATTTTCGAACTATTCGCACAGCCCTGAAGTACAGTACAATAGATTCGGTGCTATATGCGGATTTCACTTTGCAAGGTTACTTTAACGCATGTGTCTACTGGAAACTGAACTTTAAAAAAAAAAATTGAACTACCGGAACTTGATTAGTCGGGGCTCGGATAACCGCGGCTCTACTGCCAATTTCTATTATGGCAGTCAACTTTCGAATTTCTTATTTTTAGTTCTTGGTGTTTTTTTGGTACGACTAACTGTTTAAAAGTTAGAGGGGTTTAAAGTTTTAAAAAAGCCCTAACCAAGGAAGATATTTTTATAACTTTTTTAAATCAACAAATAAGGATTTTGTTAATTTTTTAAACCCATAATACAAAGAAATTAAGTGTCAAAACTACAAATTTGTCGCACATGAAAAATTAAGTTATTGACAAATCGTAATTCTTAATGTTAGTGTTATGGCGATTTACATAAATGATGGTAAATGTCTGAATAATCAATCAACTCTTCAGTTAATTTGCTACTACCCATGCACACGGAGTTTTGTATTTAATCCTTTCAGATAGTTTTATAGATTAATTCCTGTTACACGAGGTTTCAAAACAATGTAGTTTTTTTTTAATATCGGTTGAAACAGCTATACGAAAACGGACTTCAACTGCTACGGATAGACGGGACGACATCACTGATCCAACTTTTTGTTGCAGGTCGTACCTAATAATGCTGTAGAAGAGAAATCGGCGTTGGGTGTTTTAGAAAGTGCCTTGGCAGCGGCAGAAGATGAAACTGACGTTGCAGCTGCTAAAACTGCTAAAGCTGAAGCTGTGGCGGATTTGGAAGAGTTTGACGAGAGTATCCCGTTAGATCAGGATGCGGAGATGACGGAGGAATTTAGTAAAGCGGAACAAGAAGTTAACGCCATAGTGGAAAAGGTACGTTACGGTAGAAATTTATCAATAATTACTGCAAACAGTATGTGCACAAACTGCTAACCTCCTCAGTTCTGGAGAAAATTTTCAATAGTTTTTTGTTGTTACTTATTTATAAGGCCTTATTTCGAAAGAAAAAATGTTGAAATAAAATGACTCCTAGTTTTGAGAAAAGCATGTCTTTTCTGGGCGAAATACGGTTGGTCTTAATAGATGAGTTATTATGTTCTTTCGCAGTAGACCGCAGGGCCTCTATTTCCTTGTTTTTTGGCCAATTATATTATTAGGTCTAATTGTTTTCATGAAGTACATTTTCAACAAAACCCATAAATTTGAGACTAATAGTCAAAGAACAGATACAAATATATATAGTAGTAGCATACTATTGGCACTAAATTAACTAATCACAATAGTAACTAGGGTGTGCGAGATTGACTTTTTGAATTCGAGACGTATGTTGTTTATACAAGTTATCGAAAAAAGACGAGATCTTAGGTTTAGGAACAAGCAAGAAACAAGAATCTATTAACCCTCAAAGTGGCAGACTGCAGTCTCTCGGGCGCAAATGCAACCCGCTAGAATCTTAGCGAGAATTTGCATAATCGATAATTTAATCCTCTTAGAATCATCCAATCTTAATAAAAGTGGCACCATTGGAAAGGAAATGAATTAAACTTTAATTTTTGTATTTACAACTTTTTCGTAAAACGTTTATTTATAAATAAGTGTTTATTCAAATAAATATATTTGAAATTGATAAATGTTTTTATACAGTTCTATTTAGAACTAAATTACTAAACTTTTTTACGCTTACGAAAAAAAAATACAAAAAATGTTTACTACTTGTTATGTAGGCCTAAAGTTGAACTTTTTCTTTTCGTTACTGAACATTTTTTGTTTCTTGAGCTAATAACTTTTACAATTTCAAAAGAAACAAATTTTTAGTGGCATATTCAAATTCTTTGAAGTTTCTTCTACAAAAAAACTAATGAACACTTTTGGATTTTTGTTCATTTACTATTTATGGAGAATTTTTAAAAATATGCTTGCAAAACGCTATAAACGGGCTGGCTAATTTTAGCTTTAAAGATGCCAGTTCTAGGGTTAAATACAATTTATCGAGATCGAAAAAAACAAGAATAGCGTTTTAGGAACAAGAATGAACCAACATTGAGTTCAGAGTGAAAAATATGAATTACTTTTTACATCATTGAAAGAAATATAATGTATATGGTGGGGATAAGTTAATATAAGTTCTTCCGATTTGCTTTTGCTATGCAATGTATTAATTTTTATATAATTATAGTTATTTTTAGATAAGTAATTAATTGGCATTGTTTATTTTATTTTAGTCAACTAAAAACCCAAGGTTATATAACACTCAATCTCTACTATGCTAAGTTATTGCTCAAGGTAATTTAAATAGGATATTACGATATCCTAATCACTTCCCTCTTGAGTTGTTAGGAAAACTTCTGTTTCTCCACTTTTCATTCTAACGTAACATTTTATGTTTTATTAAAAGACCAAAAATAATACTCGAGATTTGAAAAACATATTGAGAAATTTATGGCTGAATCGAGAAAAGTATAACCCAGAAATTAATTTTATTAACGGGATCGAGGTGATATTGAGTTATTTCTCGCTATTGCTAGAGATTTTTCGCACACCTATAATAATAATGGTTAGGCCTCTAATTTACAAAAGGAAATGATTTACGGTCAATTTGAAGTTTTGTTTTACTATGAGACAAAATTTAAAATGCTTTTCTGAACTAAAAGTGACAAAAAATAGCTTTTCAGAACACTATAACTGAAATACCCTGAGTCCCAATGTGTTCTCCAGGAGATATTACACGCAATGCTGTTTAGAAGAAAACCAGTAAAAATAGCAATGCTATTATTATTGATATTTGTTCTGCAAAGTATTAGGATGTATTGTTCATTAATTACAAAAAGCAGAGTTTGAGAAATAAATTTAGAAACAATATATATATACATTACCGAAAAATTTTGGTAATTGACGGTTTACCATTTAGGTTGTTCCCTAACGATACCTCTTTAGGAGTCAGGTAACATGAATCAGTAGGTGCTGCCATCTATGAATGACTACTACAACTACTTAGCAGGCCTACCCATTGTTGGATTCAACACAAAAAATTCCCACACAAACAATGATTTACATCTCCTCATGGAGACTTTTTGTCGGAGGAAGCTACATACTACAACAGTGTGTGTGAAAAATATGGAATTGATAACACAATTTTAAAATAAAATAGACATTCCTTTAAAATGAGAGATCAAACATTTGTATTTCTTTGTTAAAAACCGAGAGATCCATCCGTTTATATTTTTTACGCACACTGTACGTAGCAATTCAGCTGTACATGTCTTCTGCCAAGAAATTTGCTAAAACAGTATCCAAATTGTTCCTGCAAAACTAAAAATTTATAAACCTGCAAAAATTATAATACTATTGAAATTAAATAATTTTTCAACATGATATTTTTTTACAGCTAAACGGTGTGGAAAGATATGCTATGAAATTCATCGAAGAAACCGACAGCATCTTCTCTGCCGAACAATTAGCGGCCGCCGAAGCCGAGATCGAACAATTAAAGCTCGATTGGGAGAAAGAACGCTTGTTAGCTTTACACATGGAAGAAGAAAGGCAAGCTCAACTGGCCGAAGAAGCGTCCGAGGAATTGCTAACGTTCTCAAGAGACGATTCGACAAATCAGGTTAATACTCCCAGAACTCGTTCAAAGTCCAACGTTCATTTAGATCTTTGGACATTAGATGTTAGTCCTATCGTACCGGTTAACCAAACTAAAAAGCTTAAAACTCCTAGTCATAGCCAACAGTCCGATAAAAAGGAAAAGAGATTATCATGTTCGTCCCCTCCCCTTACGCCTTATCCGAACCCTAATCTTGTGATAAGAACACGCCGCGCTTCGTCGGCTACGATCGGAAGCAAAGATCCGTGGGAAGTATCGAATCATGTATCCGATACTTGTGCAGTCGGTAAAAGATTAACTCGAGTGAATAGGGTGAAACGTAGGTCTGTCGACGACAGTATCGAAGGCAACGGACCTGTTTTGTGATATTAGACAAATATTGAAACCTTGTTTTAAAAGTAGTTCCTTTTTAATTTTGTGACAACATTAAAGTAGGAAAATTAAAGCCAAATTTGAAATAATCCTCGTCATTTAAATTAGAAGATCCTTAATAAACCTTGAACTAAATTACTAAATTGAAGCAATATTAAATCACTTTGAGTTTGGTTATCTCAGATGTATGTTTTGCTACAACATTCTCAGAGCACAATATAGATTTGCCAGAGGAAATTGTATTATTTTTTCAAATAGGAAATTATTACGCAAAATAATAATTTCCATTTAAACACCCAGTTGTACATTAAAATGCTTAGATTCCAATTTTAAACTATTAAACAATTTTGTTGTTTGAACTTAAATTTTACATTTAGTGCTTTTATACATAAAGTATCTACTAATAAGGGGACATTGAGGGCAATACTGTGCACAGGATTGAGTATCGGTATCCATTCAATATAATATTATGTATTGTATAATTTGCGCTAGCTTGAGTACATTTCCTTTGAATGCAAGATATTTTCAAATACCAATTAGGGGAGTGCGAGATTGACTTTTTAAATTCGAGACGTGAACGGGATGTTGTTCAATACAAATTATCGAGAAAAAGACGGGAGCTGCGGTTTAGGAATTTAACCTGAGGTATTTTTGTATATATAAATTTGTTCTAAAACGTATATTTACATATATAATCATCATTTTAAAATTGTACTTTTCTGAAAAGCTAATGCCGCACGAACAAAACACAAAGAAATTACTCAACTTTGTCACTTCTCTAAAGCTCAATACCGCTCGACAGAAATATTTTGACAACAATATAAAGATACCTTTGGATTCATCAAGATTTTAACTTTCTAAAACTGCCTTCCAATCAGACGTCACTCTTATAGTTTTGAAAATATAAAGGTTTTTGTAAACCCTTGCAATTGAACCGTTTTCAACCAATGAAACAGCACATTTTGCATTCGAGATATCTCTTGCAATTCGATAAATTTGTATAGATATTTTTCTATCGTTTTGTAGACCAAACTTCAATCTTTCGTTTGGTGTAAAGTAAACTAGATGTACTGGTAAGATGTTATTCGTACACTAGTGGGAAAAACAGACTTTTGTCGATTTCAAAACTCCCCTTGAGAATGATTTGCCTTGTTCCCACGCGACTTCTAACGGTCATATTGTACACGCTTGATCCGCTAGAACTTTTGACAGCTTATTATAATTTTGTGGAACAAGTAATACAATGTGAACTAAGTTTACAAAGTGAGAATTTACAAGTATACAGGTAAATTTTAAGATTTATTCTCTACACTTTCTTATAATAATATTTCATTTTTTGGCAAAGCATAAAAACTGGTGTTTTCAAAATAAGAAATTTGAAATTGATAAATATTTTTATGCAGTTCTATTTAGAACTAAATTGCAAAACTTTTGTACATTTTGAAAAAATTACAAAATATATTTAGTACTTATGTAGGCCTAAAGTTGAACTTTTCCTTTTTCCTTTCGTTACTGAACAATTTTTTGTTTTTTGAGCTAATAACTTTGTAAATTTTACATCAATCAATTTTGTACTGGCATATATGCATTCTTTGAACCTTTCTCTACAAAAAAGCTATGGAACACCGTTTAATTGGTTTATAATTACTATATTTGGCGATTTTTTGAAAATATGCTTGCACACGCACTGAAATGGCTTGGCATTGTAAACAATTAGCAATTTTAGACAGTTGTAGGGTTAACAGTCGACTATTGATTAATAACTCTTTACACTTCATAATATGCAATATATTAATTTTTATTATTTATTTTGCTAAAAACCCAAGGATACATGCAACTCAATCTCTACTGTGCTAAGTAATTTAAGTAAGATATTCTAATCATTTCCCTGTTGATTTGTTTGGAAAACTTCTGTTTACCTCCTTTTCATTCTAATTTAACAAGTTTTATAAAAATACTAAAAGTAAAACACGAGATTTTAAAAACGTATTGAGAAAAGTACAAGCTTGAAATGAATTTTATTCTTGACAACGAGATCGAGACGATATTGAGATATTTCTTGTTATGGCTCGAGAGTTTCGAGATCTTGCACTCCCCTATTACCAATAGTCATCTACATTTATTTTAGGAATATATAAATTACAATTTATTGCCAATCAGATAGATTACTGATGTTTTTCTAAAAAAAATTCTGTTATTTAGTTATGATATTTGGTAAAGGTAGGTTTAATCTGGTTTGGGAACAGCAGTTTCTCAACTTTTCATGTACTTTTTATGTAAAAGTTCATGTAAAATGTCTGCCAATTTGATTTGAGCGTTCTACTTTCTCAAAAATGTGTATTTGATATACAAAGTGATGGAAATTGATAAAAGAAAATATGGTAGGAACATTAGAAAAATCAAACTGAGGATATCTTCAGCAAGGTTTAATAGACGCCCTGATACAGTTTATGATAGAAGTTGAATTCTTTTCCCGTAACAGTCTTTTAAAACTAGGTAAATTATTGTTTTTAATGCATAAATTGAGCAACACTTTAGAAATCTCAAATATTTCCCTCCTAATTTATTATTATTTTGTTGACATTTTTTTATAGTTATTTTATTTAATTTTATAGTTCCAATCTCTACTAATATACTATAAACTTAATACAGTTGAACTTGGTTTTAACGGCCTCGGCTAATGCGTCAACTCGGGCATAGCGTCTTTTTTTTAGGTCAAGTCAAATCGTTGTCTTTTACATTATTATAGACTCCTGTTTTAGCGTCAATAAGTATTTTAACCACTCGGTTGTAACGTCATACATCTACAAAATATCAATGTTAAACTTTGAATTCAGTTTTCTCAGAACTCGAAGAATGTTAGAATTCCCCCTTTCCTTTGATTTCGGGCCGCCTATTTTCTCCCTCCTCAGAATCAAGCCGCGAAATAAACAAACTCTGTATTTTTTCACACTTAAAACCTCCAGCGGATCCCATCAAAGTCAGTAGAGGGGGCGGGGTTCCCTATAAGCGTCAAGACCTCAGATCCAATTATCGGGACCCTACTGTACATTATAAGAAAAGTATAGTAGTGTTTTTCTTTTTAATAAACGTCATGAATAATGTTGCCAATAATAGTAATACTGTATACTGTTTGTCCTTTCACTCAAGGTAACAAAAATATGATTTCCTGTTGGTACATCTTTATAACATCACTCGGACGTAGCGTTAACATTCGTTCTGTCCCTTCGTTGACACTATAACCAAGTTCAACTGTATACTTTACTTTGTTTTTGTCTGAATGACCAGGTATAAAAGTCTTTTACGCAGGATATTTCCACTAAGTTATCTCTACAGAACTGCATATAATTATTTTATTCGTGTCGATGTGTTGTTGTCACAATTGTATATTTTTTGTAATGTATATATTTTAATATTAATTAAAACTGTGAAAATGTAAATAGGATTGTACATACTGTATTAGTATACAAATATTGTCCTGTAAGTTTTTAATGTTCATTTATCAGAAACTTATTTGTTTTTGTTTTTTCTATTTCTTAAAGTATTTATACAATGTTTAGTAATATAATTGTGACCATGTGGTACACATGTGGTTGGCTTGTATATATATTGTGACATGTTGTCGCGCCAAATCTACTACCAACCTTAATTTTTTTACAATAAACGTAAACACTGTACGTTAAAAGAAATAAAGTTGATTTCCTTGCCTTAATGTGTAGTTCTTGATTCTTGGTATGACTCAGTTTGTAATGTGATCCTAGCCAAGGTTGGGCTCTGTTTTGGTATCCGAAATCTTTGCTCTTTGTGCGTCTGTTTAAAATTGGTGAAATGTGTTTGGTATGGCAAAGGGACCAAAACATTGCCCGCTTTGCTTTAGCCTTGCCATTCCAAACTGACTTAAATCATGCCAAGAATAAGCACCGCACAGAGAGCCAAGGGAACAACACCAGGCAGGGCCCAACACTAAGGCGCAATCTCTAACCAGTGCGGGCAAAACATATTTAATAAATAGATACGGTTAAATTACTTTTGTAACTCGTCTGCATTCACTCTTGCAGGTAAGTATTGAGTTTATTGTGTTGCGAGTTAACTTGGCGAGCGGTGGTAACGACCAATCCTCTCTACAAACCGCCTTCATAATATTTACTGCACAAAATTGTCTGTAGTTACCAAAGCAAATTTATAATATTATGATGTACGCGTCATATAATGTCATAAATAAGGACTTAAGGCCTACAGTCAACAAGTACTAGCATAAGATTCTGTAATGTACGGAACCGCTTAACCGATTGAGTTGAAATTTTGCATGTTACATATCAATGCAAAGAACTAGTTTGAAGGGAAGACACCACCTTGTTCTAATAATCTGTTTGAAAATGGTGGCCATTTATAAAGGCTCAAAAACATTAAATTTTTATAAAGAAACAGCAAGAGTAAATCGTTGTTGTCCGTTTAATTTCCTATTGAATGGTGTAACTGTCAAAGTTGTGGAATTATGGGTGATGGTAATACAGCATCCATTAGTGTGCGTTGCTGGGAGTGGTAGGTTTTATCATTCAAATTCATCAAACTCATGCACACTTATGGCTGGTTTACATTATTCCAGTGCTGTACTGGAATGGCGATTGTCTACATTAGTGTTTTTCAACCTGTGGGTCGCGACCCCCTAGGGGGGCCGCAAAGGTTCGATGGTGGATCACGGTCGCAAGGCAGGTAAAATAAGCAAGTGCAGGTCCTACACTACAATAAAACTACAACAATTTCAGAGGAAAGTTTATTTTTAAATATAGATTCTACAATCTACACTGCAATAAAGATACAACAATAAGGCTGTGCCTGTTTATTTTTCAATAATTTGTCGAATCGTGGTTCTATTTTTGAGACGCAAATAACCTAATCAGATTCTAATTGGAGTCTATTTCTCCTGTTAGTTTTTATGTTCACCATTGAAGATAAAGTCAGTTCACAAAGGTAGGAAGTGGCGAATTGCACTAATAATCTCAATGCTTTCCAGGTGTGCATAGTCTCCTTTTCCCTTCATTCGGAAGGCGTCAATCTTGGTAAAAAATGAAAAATGTACGATACAAGGGGTGTAGATCTGACATGAAGATGAAAGGCTAAGATTTTTTTTGCCTATATCTATGTTTATCCTTTGAGTTACAGACAAAAAAAAGCTTTTGTTTGTTATTAACAATGTAAATTTTTTGATATCTGGTAATTTTTTTGTAAAGTAAGCGGTTTTTGAGATATTCAGCATTAAACATTTTAAACGGCCGCCATTTTGAAAATATTTGAAAGAACGTTCCGGTTTTTCGTTTAACGATAAACGATTATTTAAAAAATATATACACCAAATTTGAGGTCAATATCTTTTCTATTTCCAAATATTTTGTAAAAAAAAAAACTAAATGGCGGTTAACTTGAAAACACAGCTTTTCTGGACAATTTTCCTTTTATTTATGTCCCCTACAGTTGTGCCAACCTCTTGCGAAACATCTTATATACTATATGAATTTTTAATTATTGAAGATGTACTTAATGAAAAATGAGGTGGATATTAAAGTTAGATTAATTCTTTGGGTAATCACTCCCCTCCCAAACACGTCTAATTTGAAATCGCATCCATGGTTGTTTTTTACTTGTAAAGGAGTTGCATATTCAAGAAGGTTGAAAAACACTGGTCTACATTATTCCAGTCATTTAGAAGCTGTTGAAGTGTGAAGACTACAGTGACAATGATTTCAAAAAGAAACCAATTAAGAAAATGTTTTAAATGAGGTGACACAAGTATATGAACCAATTATTTTAGTTTCGTATGACATGGCAGATGTTCCATCTAAAGCAAATATCTCGCTGCCATAAAAACACTGTAATTCCCCGTCTGGCAACTGGCTTTTGATTTCTCAGCTAGGTGAAGTGAAATCGCCGGGAGAAAAGGGAACAAACTCTTGAATTGATAGGGGTCTAATTAGGATAACCATGATGGGAGGATTAAGAAAATCCTGAACCTGTGAGCGAAAGTGAGGTGATGTTGCATTTTGATGATAGTAAATGTGTCCGGCATGGTCATCTTCAGGAATCTGTGGAATGAGGAAATCTTTAGCATATCTAGATAATACCATCTATGGTTACAAACATAAAAAAAGCCTTCTCTGTTTAAAGTTACCAGTTATTAATGATGGATGTTAAATTTTTTTAGTTATTCGGACATTTGCCGTCATTTGTGTGTTAGAAAATCAATACACGATGTTTCAGGAATATGAATCAACTCCCGTTATCAAGTTTCTATCAACTAAGGGAACTTAAATCTAGAGATCTAGGCCTATGTTAAAGCAAACAATTAAAGCTAAAATATACCACTAACCTTAACCATCTTCATAGTACATATCAGAGCTGAAACAAAAGCCATATAATTTGAGCCAGCTGAATCGCTGACGTAAGTTTAGCGAATTTCCAAAACTAAATTTATATGTTTTAGGGTTAATGTCTTGGAGCCACAAGAGATTTTAATATTACTGCATTGGCTGAGTAATGAGAACCAAAAATACGCCTTTTACGTAATGGGTTTGGTCAGTTGTCACTAAAACCAAAAAATAAAATACATTTTCTGCTGGTTATAATTTGTAGTAACATCATCTACATCATTTAACTCTAGTTTTTTGGCAGTAGGATGGAATGTGTACATCCTTAAGACACATCAGCCGCTATGGACTTTTTGTACTCCCTGTTATTGAATCAACTTAAGACAGTAAGGCCTACCTCTAGTCTGAGAATAGAATTCACGATGTGCATTGATTCTGTGCCACCTGAATAAAGAGAGGATATTGACTCTCTCCTTCATCATTCAATTGCTTCACATTCGCTTGCTTGGCAGTTTCACACTGGCATCACTCTATTGAGGCCTACAGCTTTCATGTGTATCTAGTTAAACTTTTCTTATATCATTTTGCTAAAGTCTACTCGCAATAATTGAAACAAGATGGCGGACTTCTGTAGGAAATTATTACTAAAAGTTACAAAGAGAAGTTGGTTGTATATATTTAGTACAATAATTACGAAATTAGTAAAGTGTTGTAGATTCGTAGGGCCAATGGTAAAAAGCAGGTAATGTTGGAGTCCCACGGCCGAACCACCAACCGACGGAACATCTTTCAATAAAAAGGACCCGTTGAAAGTTGACTTAAAGAGCAAAGTACCGAGTCAAAAACGTACCTTCTCCATTAGATTTTCATTTTGTAGGAGTTGTATAACCATGTTTCTTTACAGGCCGGTGAAAAAAATTAGAACCAAACAAATATACTGGCTCATTTCATGATTTGTGTCAATTTTTGTTTTAATTCTTTCATAAAATATGAATATTCTTTACCAAGAAGGCTACTATATACAAACTATGATAAATCAAATGTTCATAGGAAAGTACAGTATATAAAATATAAATTTTATAATTTCCACTTTTTTTATATGCCCTACGTTGTAGGAGCCAAATTATAAAATATGCTTTATAACTAGCTTTCTATGAACTGAAAGGATGGGAAATCTATAATTTTGAAATATGAATTTGAATTATGCATAGGCTATACTAAAAGAAATACAATAAATAATTTACTCATACACCATGGATACAGTTTGTTAATAAGAATTGATTTATTTTAGAATTTATTAATTAGAAAAATATACATTGTATTTAAATATGATAATAGGGTTTCTAAAATATATGGTTAATTTACGATCTTTTGTTAATAGTAGCCTCGGTTAGAGTTCATTAGGTAGGCACTTATAATTGTCTGTATTTTAAAGAAAGTCTTTTTGAATAGTTTCTATGAAATTATCTCGTGGTAGGCACTCGGCTAGGTTTAATATATTCCTTTAAATCAACACATTTTATGAAAATTTTACTATTAAAATAATGTTCAGAACGTAAATCGAATTGGTGATTTCTTTCAAAATAGTTGTTAGGAAACTTTAGGATTGGTTTTTGAAAAGGATTAGAAGTTCTTTATTTGATGGTTTAATGTTCATTTGTTTGTACTAATATAGTTTACCATTCTCTGCTATTTCATTGTCACTGACTCTAATATTTTAACTTAAAAATTGAAAAATTGTTTAACACACTGCAATTTGCATCTTTACATTCTCATGGCTGAACGGCTTCTGTTTTTAAAACCGACGCTTTCGTTTTCCTTCGATTTGTTCTAGATGCTCCAGACTTCTGCGCAGAGAACTGTTCCAATCCGTTGTCACGGCAACGTTCTGACGTCAATCTTAGTTGAATTGCGGTTTCCGAGAAATAGTTCCTTTTATATCGTAGTTTTGGCTAATTATTTCTTTGAATTTGTACTTATTTCCGGGTTACTAGTCCGTTCTGATACTGTTATAATTATTACTAAATACTTTTATTGTGGATAACATGATTTTAAATCGCGAAACATATTTACTGACAATCGTATGCGTGTTGCATTATATATATTAGGCTATCTGCTGGTTCTTATTTCCTACGCTTATGCATATCTTAATTATAACACACATTACATTGATTTCTATAATTACTTTTAATACTAAAGTCTATCCCTGTATAATTTTACAAAGTTTATAATCCAATTTGTGTTAGTTAATGTCTATTCTAAAATTATATTACGATTAACTTTTATCAGTTCCCATCTTGAGTTGTCTTAACCTACTTCGTGCGATAATGTTTTGTATTTCCACTGTTTACAAACGGATTTCGGACTGGTTTTAATTATGCCGTGTTATTAATAACATGTGAGAATTTATTACTTTGTTTGTGATGATTAATAAATGTGAATCTATTGTTGATTTATGGAATACTAATTAATAAAGGTAATGTTTTGGTGGAAGGTTACATTTTGGTGAGGTTATACGTATTTCTAACAAGCCTAGTTCTAGCTTATTTAACTGATTATGAATATACAATGTTATAATTGATTTTGATATTTGAATACAGGGTTACTGATTACATATTTACATTTTTATTATATGGTTGGTTAGGCTATTTGAATTTAGGAGTTCTTTGGAAGGTTCTTTAGGTTCTTATTAAGGCCTACATTTAATAATAGGCTACAGATCTACTCTCTCTGTATTGGGTTTTAGTTTTGGGATTTGTACTGTTATAAGTAATCCCTCGACATTCACGGACTTGGTATTCGCGGTCGATAAAAAAAGAAAAAATACTAACTAAATAGCAATAAAGTTCATGCAAAATTCTTAAATTATTATAGTGTAGCACTGTAATTATTATTGTACGAATTTATTAACATTGTATAAATACCTCGTTGGCGAAACACTTGCAAATGCAACAAAACATACAAGATGGGATTTCCCTTACAATACACCTCTGCGTGAATACAAGTGGACTTGTGCAAATGAAGGTCAATGGCATTCTGTGATTTAGTTGGAGCCATCAATTTAGTGTACAGCAAGTCAAATTAATTTTAAAGAATTAATTAAAATTACAGTAAAATATTTTGAAAGAAAATATTTTTGCTACTGACAGCGAACGATAGTTTGATGCCTTGACATGACTAAGTTCTAAAAATAGACAAACCCAGACAATGAACGAGCAAGTCGTGATGGGTAAAGGTACCGTTATGAGAGCACTAACCTTGAGGGGAGAGTTAAATGACAAACAACAATAACTTATAAAATTATCAACTGTAGTCTACACTCCAAACAACTCAGCTCAAATAATATACCTTTCAAGGACTTTTTTTATCGCGTAAAGCTGGACAGTGTTTAACAAGGACTGCCTGCATCTTATGTAAATAAATAAATTATAGGTATTAGTACATAAATAATGTTTTAAAATTTTCTATACGTCCCAGTGAATAGCGAGGAATTGCTGTATCAACTTCCATTGGAATACATTGGGGAATTTTTCCAACAAAGCATGGTAGGACTCAGTATGGCATTACATTGCTTCGGACCGTTTATTGGTTAATATTCTGCAAAAGGCTGTTGTCCACAGAAAGTGAAATTCGGTAGTTGGTTTTTGAGTTTACATCGTCGATGACCATTCAATTGAATCGACGACATGCAGAACATCTTTCAACCCGAGTTTACTTTTGTTTTTCTTATTTGGACAGTCTTATAATCATTGTGCAAGTTAGCTTCAAGGGCTTATTGCAGTCCTACATAAAAGGAAATAAACCGAAGATTTTTACATTTGGGATATTCAGTGAAAAAGCCTATTTTTTACATGTGTTTTCTGAGGCAGCCATGTCCTGTGATTAGTGCTACATTTTTCTTTATTTTGCAATTTCTTATGGTAATTACATCCTATGTCAGATGCAATTTACCTACATGGACCAAGATGTGACAGTTCTCATCCTCAAGCCTGAGATGTCTTCACCTCTTTTTTCCGTGCTGTAGTCTTGCATAATTGGCGATGGCAGCCTATCTGACTATTCTCTTTGTTATGCCGCAAAATCTGTTTAGGTCCTGTGGTTTTAATAGCTGATGACTTACTTGCCAGTTTATCTCAATTCTGCCAAGTTTAACCTTGTTGATATCGGCCAGCTATATTGTGGTTTGACAAATTCCCAGACTAGCTTCAACCTGAACTCATAGGAGCTCGAAGCTGTCAGGCTGTATATACATAATTCTTTATTCATGCGTCCGAGTATGAAATTTTCTTAGAGACATTCCAATAAAGCTGTAACATATGATGACTTTGCCAACTATCTTCAACACTGTCCCTTGGTTCATAACCTTGTCACTAGTCGCTTCTCACCCTAACTCAATAAAAATATTGTTCCGTCGGGAGTATTGTACCATCTGTATATTTCTTATTTCCAACAACCCATGTCTTTAAAACAATGCATCACTATCTAATAGATTCGTATCAAGCGAATTAGTTAAGGATCGGCTCTAGAAAACAAAAAGCAACCTGCGACTCTTTATAGCGGCGGTAGGTTACGCGGACATTGCTTATCCTAAATCCATTTAAAACCCGCAATTATTCAAATAGCGTTTTTTTTAAATACCAAACTCTTGGGGACGAAATTCTTCATCCGAATGGCTTCGTAATTTTTCGCTATAATTAATAGTTACAACGTAAAAAATATTTAAAATCACCCTATAGCGGCGGTAGGTTACACGGACATTGCTCAGCCTAAATCCATTTAAAACCCGCAATTGTTCAAATAGCGTTTTTAAAAAAATACCAAAATCTTGGAGACGAAATCTTCAGGCGAATGGCTTGGTAGTTTTTCGCTATAATTAATGGTGACAACATAAAAAAATATTAAAAATCAATGTTTTAAATTGTTAATAAATATTAAAATATTTTTCTTAATTTTTAAAAAGCCATTTGCATGCTTATTGACTATAGCTTTAAAATGACATATCATTTATAATTTTCCGATCAAAAATAAAGGAAAAATTTTGATTTTAATTTAACATTGGTCTTATGGAGTGTCAGCCAACATGGCCGACAGCTAGAGCCGACCCTTAAATTGTTACAACGAATAAATAATTTGATCACGCAGTTGAACCGCTGACGTAAGTTAAGCGAATTTCCAAAATTAAATTTATATATTTTAGGGTTTCAACCAACTATTTGGGAAATTGGTGTACTCACGAAGGGGCTGAAAAGCTGCCTATGTGTACGAAGTGTGTTAGTAGAATTTGTTTGCACCTCGACCTTGCGGCCTCAGGTTCGCTCACAGCGTACAAACTCGGCTTATCAGAAGATGTCCCCACGGTAAAATCACTCGCATGGATTTGAACCAGGTACTTGATTAGTATTTTACGTTGTGGAGGAACCAAACGATCTATAAGGTCGTGCAAAAAAAATAAATGTGCAGAATAACATCCTACATTTATTTTGTTAGATAACACCGTAAAAAGTTTCATTTCAGTACGAAATATTTAAACAAATTGTTACTCCCTGTCAAAAAACGTGCTTCTAGTTGTTGGATTTTTTTGGCAAATGAACTTGTCCGAGCTACTTAAACAACCAATGTGTGTACCAAATTTCGACTAAATCGGACTTAAAATGCGGCCGTTAGAGTTAAAACACATATACAGGGTGTATCAGGAAGAAACGGAAATAATTGCAGGACGTGTTCTACTGGTGAAAATAATGAAAAAAGTTCCTATAAGCATAGGTCCTAAAACGCTTCGTTTTCCAGATATCCACCATTTTGTTTTCTGTACAAAATAATTCATATCTAGAGAACAGTTTTACTGATTGAGTTCAAACTTGGCATGAAGTTTAAGCTGTCAATGATATACCTCAAGAAAAATAAACGATTAAATCCAATCATGCGTTTCAAAATGGGGGCTGTTTGAAAATTTCAAACCTAAATTACTCCAAAACCGTACATTTTAACGAAAAATGTCAAGACACCTTTTTTGTAGCCCTTTTGATTCCCTATCGGATGGTGTAACTGTTAAAACAATCGGATGAAGGATAATAGCTAAGTTAAAAGGTAATGACAACAAATGTCCATACAATATTGTAGTATTTACTGTGTTTGTATAGGATGCCGAGTTGAACAAACCAATTAGAACACATAACTTAACTGTTATCCTTCATCCGATTGTTTTGACAGTTACACCATCCGATAGGGAACCAAAAGGGCTACAAAAAAGATGTCTTGACATTTTTCGTTAAAATGTACGGTTTTGGAGTAATTTAGGTTTGAAATTTTCAAACAGCCCCCATTTTGAAACGCATGATTGGATTTAATCGTTTATTTTTCTTGAGGTATATCATTGTCAGGTTAAACTTCATACCAAGTTTGAACTCAATCAGTCAAACCGTTCTCTAGATATGAATTATTTTGTACAAAAAACAAAATGGCGGATATCTGGAAAACGAAGCGTTTTCGGACCTATGTTTATAGGAACTTTTTTCATTATTTTCACCAGTAGAACACATCCTGCAATTCTTTCCGTTTCTTCCTGATACACCCTGTATATATATAATATGTATATACATTTTTTAATTACACCCCAAAACATGTTCTGGGGACCACGATCGGTACTCATTGACCACTCCCGACCTTAGGTGTCACCAATAACAAATAAATTAAAAAATTTTAAAACCCCCAAACGGCTGAACAGATTTTCTTGAATCATATCGAAGAACACTCTCGATCAAGTTACCTTTCAAACAAACAAAGAACTAAATCAAAATCGGTTTATCCGTTTGGGAGCTACGATTCCACAGATACACATGTTGAACTTATAACACCCTTCTGTTTGCATCGGGGGTTAAAAAGTACTACTTCCAATTAAACTTGACTAACATAATAGGAACTACTTTAACATCTGACTCCTCCACATTGTATGCACTTCATCTAGTATCAGTGGATCCTACTACAGTAATGGGGATGTAATCTGTTTACTTGAGGTGAGTACTATGTGTCTGTATCTGATAAGCTGAACCAGATAGTTAATGCATAAAGTACATACACCAATATACAGGGTGTTACATGAGGTTATGTTATATATGAGGTGAGTGCTAAAGGTTTTACTCATTGTAACATAATTATTAATTAAACTGTAAATGTATCTATACTAATATTATAAAGAGGTAAAGTATGTTTGTATGTAGGGGGTAATCTCTGGCACTACTGAATTGATTGAAAAAATAGTTTTACTAATAAATAAACGGTACCAGGAACTGGCACATACTTTCTCACAAACATATTTAAATTATTAAACGTCACGGTGACTTGTAGGGTGGGGTAGGAGAGGTGATTTTGTATTAAAGTTGTTTTCCCATAAAAATCCATAAAATAACGGAAAAACCAACTTTTCTCAAAAACGGCTCGAACGATTTTGATTAAAATTTTACAGTTTATAGTACTATAGGTCCCTAATAAAATATAAAATTTTAATCAAAATCGTTAGAGCCGTTTTTGAGAAAAATTGATTTTTCCGTTATTTTAAGGGTTTTTATGGGAAAATGACTGTTAAAAATTAAAAAATCACAATAAATTGGTAATAGTATTTTTTTATTAAGTTTCTATAATGAGGGAGAAAGTATGTGCCAGTTTCCTGATACCGTTTATTTTAATTCAATATTTGTAAATTTAGTCGGAAAAAAAAATCTTAGGTTAGGCCTAGAATGATAAACCAACACAGTCATGTATTTACATTTATTACCATAGCAACCAATTGAATAAAATAACAGATAATATATCTCTTTGCTTCAATATTTCCATTAACAACTGATTTTAAAATTTGAAGCAATTATTTTTGTTTTTTAGCTTTTAAATTAGGGTTTTAAAGTGTAGACCTGAGCCTTGCTGGTTCTTTTAACCATTATTAACTGCTGTTATAAAATATAACAAATAATTTGGTTTGAACATTTACCGTAACATTATTTACCATCTTAGTTTTGAGGTTATTATTAATACTACACCTTTATTATAAATTAAACATATGTTTTTAGAAGGTTCCATTGGGGGTTGGCGTGCGAAGCACGCAGGGGTCTCCCCTAGTCATTAATAATTATGTTAAAATGAGTAAACCCTTTAGCACTCACCTCATTTTCACTCAGATTAAGTGCTCAAAATGAGAACCTATTGACTTCTTGACAAAAATCATCTTGTATCGTGACAAATGTATCATCTTAACCAATCTGATGTTATTTAAATGGGGAAAAATTCTAACTTTGATTGGCCATTATGTTGGATAGTGTCCAACATAAAGACTTCCGGTTTGAACCAATCTTCTTCTTTTATCAAGACCTTTAAAATGATATGTCACTCAATAGGGGTTCTCATTTAAAATTTTTGACTTACCCCCGAAATACTTCATTTTTGGGGGAGGGTTTGAAATTTACGATAAACCAAAAAAACTCCATTTTTGGTCATGTTAACAATCCCCAATAGTCGATATAGCAAAATTTATAAGGACCAAATTTGTTCTTCTGCTCAAGCCCAACAAAAAGTCTTTGTACATTTTGCCTACGAGCACTCAGGAAGGAGTTAGTCTTCATTTAATGAATACATGTCACATATGGCAGCCAATTTGGATTAAGACGTCATAAAAACCAAATGCAAATTGAAAGTAAACACCCGGTACCACACCATTATGTTGCATACAATAAAGAGATTCCACATAGTCGCACCTTCCCTTCAAAAAAAACTCACGGACTAGGTAAATGTGCATTATGCTCCTGGACTACAAAGCAAATCTGTCTATTTACATTAATAAAAAACATAATGGGGGGGGAGACTTTTAAGACACCTTCTATTATGTTGAAGCATTACGTGCTATTTTTAATTTTTATTTGTCCTAGATATAATTAAGTTTGTGAGACTAAGCCGGTACACAATTATTGTACTAATACTATAAATACTTAGAACAGATTGTCAACAATCCATAGCTGCAGCGCTGTTTCACCAAACACTATCAACTTTGTCAGGTTAAACTCAATACTGGACAAAACCCTAGTATAACTCTTCTCTATATGAATTACAATTGCGACCGTCTGTCCTGGTATCAACTGAAAATGGCTAAACGTATAAAGTTGGGGATCACATCACATCATTGGCGGATCCAGGGGGGAGCTGTTTGGGCTGCAGCCCCCTCCTTTGGGTTATTATAGTTTTGTTTTGTTAATCATCTCAGTGGCAGATTGTTTAGTTCAGTAGTCTCAGATAACACAAATTGTATAGAATATTTCACCCACTAAATATTATCCAATCTCAATAAAACAAAAACCATTGGAAAGGAAATGCTTTAAACTTTAGTTTTTGTATTTACAAATTTCTTCCAAAACGAATAGTTACACATGTAAAATTGCAGTTGTCTAAATCAATTAATGCCGCCCAAGAAAGGCGGCATTAACTCAAACTCATTACTTGTTTAAGGCACATAACCGTTAGACAGATTTGTTTTGAGAAGAAAATAAGGACACCATTGGATTCGTCAAGCTTTTAACCACGATCTTCCAATCATTCGTCACTTCTACAGTTTCTTAGTTATGAAGTTTTCTGTAAATCCTTGCAGTTGGTCAGTTTTCAACCAATGAGAAAGCTCATTTTGCAATCGATCTATCCATTACAAATCGATATATTTGTATAATGATTTTTATATCGATTTGAAGTGCAAGTTCTATATTTTCGTTTGATATAAGGAAAACCTGGTTTAGTGTTCCGAGGCTATTTGGGTATTTGCGTGAAATACGTACATTTCTTCAGCGCCCTAGGCGCGTTAGTTAGCTGTTACCTTTTCCTATTGTCTATAGCGTCTGGCTGGAACTGTATACTGTACGTTTGTGAGAGTTTTGTTTAGTTTTTCAAAATGGATGCTCATGAAATAGTATAAAAAGACGTTTTCAAGTACTGTATTCCAAAAAATATATTCTACCCCCCCCCCCCCCCCCCCCCCCCCCCCCCCTGCTGGATGCGCCCATGGGTTTGAGCCATTAGACGCAGCATTTTTTCTGTAAGGTTTATTAGAAATCCACATTTAAAAAGTCCATATGTTAACGACTATTTTTTTACTTTTTTCGGCATGTTTCTGCTTATAACTTCAGACTGATAGTGCCTATATCCAATTTGAGATGCTCATTAGATACAGCTCGCTGTGTTTTTCAAATGGCCACTTAGACGATTCTGTAGGCCGCATAGTTTAGGAGGAGTTATTACTCAAAAAGGGTGCATTTTCTTAAACGTTTTGGTTTACCGACTTTTTAAAGAGCTGCATCTTTCAACGGTAGGTTTTAGGAAAATTCTGAGACCACCTTGGTGATTGGAAATTTCATTCTCTATAACTTTCATATTTGACATTTTTTCTCACCGATCTAAGGGGTCAAAAATGCAAAAAGATTTTGATAGTTTTTGTTGGTATTTTAAAGCCGTTGTTGCACTTGAAAAAAGTTGCGGGTACAGCTAGTTATACATAAAAAAAAAGTTTGTGGTCACATTAGTTAAGTCACTCCAGCGTCAGGTTGGAGACTGGATAGGCTCAACGATTATCAGTTTTAATCTCATAACTAGGGCCTCTGCCCCTGGACGCTTCGCGTCCCAACCCCACTTTGGCCTTCGGCCTCAATGGCTGCTTCGCTTCGCTCGCAGTTGGAAAATTCGCTAAAGAATCTCGTTAATCTTTGGCTGGTTTGTACATAGGTGACCGAGCATAAATCAGCTGTTTTATTTGGCAGGGGACTCAAACTCATTAAACATTATCTCCATAAGATTAACATGGGAAATTTGAAGGATTGTGTGCCGGAGCTCCTTCTGGGGTGAATAGCGGCTGAACGGATTATTGAATCTTAAATTTGATGCAAAATTGTTAGTTTAAAATTAAATTTTCTACAACTTTTGTATTTAACATTTTTTTCTATCTCTTACCGTTTTCTTGCTAAATGCGCTCAAAGTGGGAAAATTAAGAAATTCAAAAAATCTAAAAAATCGTTCCCGCCCAAAAGGTGCTTCCAAAATTAAAAAATGTTAAATTCTGGCAATTTTCCCAAAAGTTTCTCGTCGAGGGCTTTAATTCAAGTATAAGGTTGATGGGGCTCCGATTACGGGAAGTGCCTAATAATTAATGTCAGTGAATGAGTGAAATCATCTAGCTTTAAGGACGTTGGGCGGAGCTTCCCTTCTCGGATGAATAGTGGCTAAATGGATGATTGGATCTTAAATCTGATGGAAAATCGTTAGTCTGAAATAAAATTTTCTACAACTTTTGTATTTAACATTTTTTGCTATCTCTTACCGTTTTCTTACTAAACGCGCTCAAAGTGGAAAAATTAAAAAAATCTTTCCCGCCCAAAAGGTGCTTCCAAAATTAAAAAAATGTTAACTTCTGGCAATTTTTCCAAAAGTTTCTCGTCGAGAGCTTTAATTCAAGTATAAGGTTGAGGGGGGGGTCCGATTACGGGAAGTGCCTAATAATTAATATCAATGAATCAGTGTTACCGTCTAGCTTTATATAAGTAGATTTGGGTTCAAAGTCTGACTGCTGGGTAGTTGTTTATGTTTATCTTTTCCTTTAGTTTATATCAATTGTGTCATAGATAGCGTTAGAAAAAAGATTAAATTTATCGTTCAGCATTGCTTTTGTTGTTTTTATATTTTGTGTAAATCTAAAGTTCCTGTAATATATTAATTTTGTGGCCCCTTTTATTTTGGTGTTATGTAATATCTGTAAATTTGTGTTCACGTCTGTGAAGGCATCTTTGTTAATTAGATGTTCGGCTGATTTTGAAATCTGTCTACCTGCTCCTATTTTTTTTTGCTTCTGGGGAGATGTTCTTTGTATCTTATTTTAAAAGAGCATCCGGTTTGGCCTATATGCATTTCATTGCAGGATACCTTGTATAGTCCATACTTGAAAATTTGTCGTTGCTGTTATTCTGTCTGATTTGCAGGATGTTACTTAGATTGTTTTAGGATCGATAAGCGACCTTGTAACCGTGTCTGCGGAAAGTATTGCTGATGAGTCGATGCAGAATGAGGTTGAATTCCATTGAGCGATATTTGAGATTTTCATTGGTGGAAGCAGGTTTATTGATTTTCTTTCTGTGTTTAGTTAATAATCTATCTATTAATATTAGCCTGGCAAGTCGATAGTGTTTGGTGAAACAGCGCTGTTACTTTGTCTACAACAATGGACTGCTGACAACCTATTCAAGATATTTATAATGTTATTACTAAACAGCCTAAGGCAACACGATAAAGTATGAAATATTAAATACTGAACTGTAAATTAATTGTTTGTTTAAGAAAGCTGATCTCGAAGCATTTTTTTGTAGTACAGTAGAGTCCCGCTACGAATCTGAACCCCCCCCCTCGCTAATCCAAAAATCCGCCTATTCCGAACAGAGTTATGAAAAAAATACCGATTTTTTAAACTTAAAACAGGAGAAATTAAATAGACGTTTATGAAAAAACGTACATTTATTGTTACATAAAATACATAGAGACATACATAGAGCCTAATCTTGATGAAAACGCCTGAAACGAAATAGGAATGAAAGCTGGTTACTTACAGTACATGACGGCTCCATTTATACAATTTGTAGAATAATTTTTAAACACTGCTAAACACAAAGCATTATTAATTTACACACACTTTTAAGAAGCAATGTCAGTGATTTTTTTAAATCAAAGAGTACTGAATCGACTTGAGGAGGCAATGTTCCGTCATCGCCGCATGAACATAACATCATTTGGTGTTGATGAAGCGTGTTGTTTGACGTAGCGTAGCGCGTGGTCAAGAGCATTTGCCGCGTCTGTGTGTGATATGATTTCAGTTTGAGCATTTCCCTATTCCTCGCTTTCCTCCAAGTCGGTCTGTTTGCATCGATAAATTTGTAGTAGCGCATACAGTTTATCAAACTCCCCTAGAGTAAACCCTGGACTAGATAAGACTAGACTAGTGCTCAGTGCAGTGATTCATAAATATGTTTTAAACGCGGGAGGGAGAGGGGTAGGTAATGTCGGTAGGTAATGTCTCGGTGCTATGAGTCATCGAAGGAAATGCATTTCCTTTCCGACTCACTGAACCTGTTCACAAGCCTATCAACGCTGTATAGAGCTGCCATTAGCAGATGTCCCCGCACATTATTTACCCATTAACATGTCAATACGTTGATATTATTTATGAAATCCGCCAATTCCGAATTCCCGCTAATCCGAACAGTGTTCTGTCCCAATTAGTTCAAATTAGCGGGATTCTACTGTATTTAAAAAATTAGTTTTTTTAAATTGTTTAAATCAAATTACAAATAGTGGACAGTGTGATCAGAAATATTCCTGAGAAAAAGTCATATATGTAAAATTAAAATTTGTATTATATCATGTCAGGTTTGACGTTCAACTACTTATTAAATGTTCTTGAAGCTAAGAGTTGTGCTGAAACCCTATGTGCACGTTCTTACAAGTTTGTGTAGGAGTACCTATTCTGCCAATGCCAAATAGATGTAGAAATGTAGTCGAGACAACTCGTTCCTAGTTGTTTGCCTGGTCCAGTCATGGCTGGAATAATACTTGTTAGTGAAAAAACAAAGACACAATTTTTAGTAAATTCTACAAAATTTATTGAGTCATGTCGCCATGGTTTCGCCAGCGACGGCGTTGAAAATACATCAATCTGTGTTAGGCTGCCTAGCGAGTGCCGTTGCTGGTGAATTCATGGTCGCAAGACTCAAACAAATTTTGTAGAATTTACTAAAAATTGTGCGTTTGTTTTTCCATTAAAATGGAGTTCTACCAATTTCGTTCGGTCAGTAATGTGAATCGTATAATACTGGTTAGGCCGTAACCTACACTTTACTGCTAACAGAAGTCAACTATGTATCTCTCGCTATTTGCGGGGGTGGGATGGGTTCCGATAAGTTAAAAAATTTCATGTTTACTTTATTTTTGAAATAGTATCCTTTTTAACTCCCAGAAGGATAATTTCAGTTTGATAATACTAAATACTTAATTACCGACACAGTTCACTAAAATCTAAGAACTGTACAGTCCACTCTGGAATTATTTATGACTGTGAAATCTATAACATACAATTACAAAATTAAAACTAAACAAACAAGTTTTTTAAAATTAACTTAATTTTAATTGTGTAAAAAATAATTTTAAAATAAGTATTTAATTTTTAATTTTAAAATTTCGACTTAAGTAAAATTTTTGACTGAATTTTATTGACCGTTTGAGAGAAGGATCGACTTCTGACACTTTCGTAGCTATTTCTTTCGCTAATCGAAAAAATTCAGTCACTTCTTTTAAATTAATTTGACTTGGCGAAACTTCATTTTCTAGTTCTTCGTCCTCCTGACTTATATTAGGCCTCCCATTTATAATCTCCAGATCTTCCTCTGTTAATTCGTTACATCATCTTGCAAAACTTCAAGGATGTCAGAGGCTTCTATTTCATTGAAGCCATCGCCTTCAATACGCTATCGATATAATTTCTCTCATAGTTTCATCAGGACACATAGTAAATTCCAAAACAGCTACATCAATTCGCAAGCATTGATTGTTGACGATTTAATTTCATCAATCGCATCATCTATGTTTACAATGCAGTTTGCGATATTATAGTTTTTCCAGCTACAGTAGAGCGTCGATAATTCGAACGTCAAAAATCCGGGTTCCATAAAAATTACACTTTTTTTATTCCAAAGCTGAGTTTGAATAAATTGGCATCCAAAACTCCCTTATAACATTGTCCCTATTCAATTACACTGCAAGAATCACGACCACACTAATAGGTAGTAAGTTGCGTGTCAGTAAAAATGTCTGCAGGGTTAAACCTATTTGGAAGATGTCCTCAAAAAGATTCAGTCATGTAGGCATTTACACTGAATGATATAACACTGCATTGTTATACAGCATATTCGAAAATTCGGACATATTGATAATTCGGGCAGGGTCTGGTCCCAATTAATCCGATTTATCTACGCTCTACTGTATTAATAACTAATACATCTTCCTCCAAATTGCTTAATAGCCTTCTCAGATTTAGCCGTAGCGCATTTGGACAAGTCCACTGTATTCACCCAGGGGTGTGTTGTAGGGAAATCCCATCTTGTATGTTTTGTTGTATTTGTGAGTGTTTCACCGTCGTGGTATTTACACAATGTTATTCGTACAATAATTACAGTACATACACTGTAATAATTTATGGATTTTGCATGTATATTAAAAAGCCGGGTCCGGGGGCCCTCCCACTGTAAATTTGACCTCTCTAAATATCATTATAAGCTATTTTAAGTATAATAATCTTTAAAAAAAATCTAATTTTACAAAACTTTAAACATGTTTATCACATTACTGAATTTATAAAAAGAAAATAACAAAACACCAGACCAGGTTATTGTTAAGAGTCAAACTATTTGCAACGTAAACAATAAAATAGGATACAGTATTTAGTTCTAAATAATACAGTGTACTTCATTCATCAACATCGCTATGACTTTAGAGGGGAAAGTTGTATTATTACCTTTCCCTTCATAAGTTTGTGCCGTCTGCCTTCATCATCGACATGGAAGGGAAGTAAACAAACTAGACTATGGACGTCGTGGTGAGTAGAGCAGACATTTTGTCACTGACAGTCAGTGCTGCCACAGCAACAATAATTGGAACAAAATTTCCCGTTACATAAAGGTTAAACAAATTACCACAAGGATCTATAGGAGGCAATCAATACAAGTACATAGGTTGGCCCTTATCTAACAACAACAAGCAATGACACAAGTGAAACAACAACTAAATTCCAAATACACCAGACATAACTATTAAAAAATTACTTAAATATAACACCAATCAATGTAAACAGCAAATTTTTTAATTAATGTCTATAACTTTCCTTTTTAATTAATGTCTAAATTTTTTAATTTAATTGGCAACTCATTAAAATACTTTATGAGTATTAACTGTCTTTAGTATAAACTAGTGGCTTGTAGGGGCAATAGCCCCTATATATAGGCTATATTTCTATTAGCAATACCTCTTTGTGATGGCCTACCTTTGCGAGGTGGTCTTCCAGCATTATTCATTACAGTAAAAAAGTACAGTTGAAATAATTTTATAATGTGTTTAATCAACTGAATTTTCCAATTTATATACAATCACCTGTTTTTAACACTAAAATCACTTGATTTACACCTATATATTCCCATGCTATTTACATGGGAATTATTATATACAATCACCTGTTTTTAACACTAAAATCACCTGATTTTCACCTACGTATTCCCATTCTATTTAAATGGTAATTATTTTATTCCGTAACAAATTTTCGTGACAATTAACAAAAATTTATATTTTCCCCCAAAACTTTATCCCCAGACCTCTAAAATGAGACCTCTCCCAGCTTTCTACGACCTACCGTTTGCTCACAATTTCATTTGCAGATTTGGGCTTACGGAATTAGATATATAAATTAATTTTTAAGTTCTCCATATTAGTACATAATTGCATTGACCACAAAAACTTGTCTAATATCCAATGGTTTATCAGGATCACTCTCACCCAGACCCATTATCTTGAAAATGCGTCCTTGTAATCTGCCCAGAGGATCAAACGAAGCATCATACACACCACCACAGCCAATTATCCCATACACTGCCACAATGTGGAAAAGACCGTAGTATATGTTTGCAACAACTGCTTGCCCGACAAAACCATCTTAAGAAATATTTTAATTATCCCAACTCTTTTGGAGTTGAACTTTGCACTTACCTGTTCCAAATGTTGGCACTTGACAACAATAATTGCATTTTCTATTCAGACACATTGTATCGATGAAATCCTAATCTCTTAACTTGAAAGGTATTGGTTTTAAATTTCAGTAACTTTTTGAGTGAAATGTTTTACTACTATATTCACAGGTTATCTCCCAACTATTGGGTTTTCCAATTATTGGGGAGTGAACGCCCCCTACCCTCTATGGCGATGTTCCTGATTGTACCGAATATGAGTTCAGGTACACTGATCATACACAAATCGTTTGTGTAGCAGTAACCGTTTTGACAGTGCCAAACAGTCGAAGAAATGTGTCAAACAATTTGTTCCTATTTTGCCAGACCGATACGGAGTAAAGAGGAAGTTGATTGTTATACATGAATACAAATTTTAATATTCGTTACTAATGTGTAGACTTTGTTAGTTTTTATAATTATATAGTTTATGTCAAACTATTTACAGGAAGAGTAAATTTTGGTCTCCTTAGATTGTTTAAAAATAATAACAATACTAAAAACTTATAACTCTGAAGATGACGACTTTGTCGTTGAAACGCAATTGATTATCAAACGTATGAGTGTGGGAATTAGTATATTGTTATTACAGTAAAGACCCACTATTCCAAAAATCCGTGTATTCCTTATTGAGTTCAGAAAAAATATCGATATCTGGTTTTGTTTCCTTCACGTTTTCCATCCGTTTTGCGGGAAGGAAGTTAACGCAACAAGCATCCGGTGAAAAGGATACCGGGTCAGAAAGAAGGAAGTATTAGATACAACAGCTAGGCACTAGTAGTGTTGTTGCCACCTGCCAGTTGCGTTCATCCGTTATTCTCCTCCGTTTCCGTTATCTCGAACAAATTTTATTATTTTCTCGATCTTTTTTCAACACGATGCGGTACTAACGCATAGACTGCGGAATGACAAAACAGACAGTTTGAGCAACCTATCCCTTCCCTTACATTTTTAGAAGAAAACATTAGCTTAACGCAAACGATGGTGTAAACCTACACTAAGGCGAGTTCAAGAGCATTTGCCGCGCCTACTTGTGATATGAGTTCAGTTTGAGCGTTCACCTCCTCCTCGCTTTCCTCCGAGCCGATCAACGCTGTTTAGAACTGACAGTAGCAGATGTCCCCGCACTCAATTTACGCCTTAACCAGTCAATAAGTTGATATTATTCATGAAATCCGCCTATTCCGAATTCCCGCTAAACCGAACAGTGTTTGGATCAAATTAGTTCGGAATAGCGGGACTCTATTTTATTTTTAAATAATTCTTTCTCACTCGTCAAGCTCAAAGTTTATCCATAGATTGTACCTGTTACAATGAATATCAGGTACTTGTACCAATACATTGCAGGAATTGTGAACACTGAGCTTACACTACTGAATTTTAATTGCTTTTCATACAGTTTGTACTAAAATTAAGTAATCATTTAATTGGGTCTAACTGAAACTGTGTTTATGTTTCAGATTTGGGTGTCTGACAATGGACAAGACCAAATGCCTGTAAGTAGGCCTATGACTTTGTAATTTTGATGAATTGTCTTCTTATTTCTCTATTTATTGTTTTTTTGCATGTACTTTTTAATATATATAAAGTATAATATTAAATGCTTTTCTAACTGTTTTTGTTTAGTTATTAATTTTGCACGCTTTAGAAATTAAATGGTGAATTATCTGCTGTATATACAGTATTACAAAGGTCGTATAAAAACTAACCTCCGATCGGGTGGTGAAAACTAATTTTTTGTGTAGGCCTGCGTCAGTAATTTGTGGTATAAGATGTAGGTTACAGTAGTATTATCGTATCAAATTGACTTTTTTCAAACTCGTTTAACATAATTATATGGTCGACCTTGAAGTCAGGTAACCTAACTTGGTAATACTTCGCTTCATCGTTTTCTACAAGCCCATCGAATGAGTCAAGTTAGTAGTAATAGAATTAGCGAAGGGAATTTTTTTATTGAAGTGAAAACTAATTTAGGCGCATTGGCCGATTTTAGGATGGGTAAAATCGTACAACATGGGTCACCGACATGTAACAGTATATCTGTAGCTATAAGTATGGCGTTGCAGCCACTTCTCAGGCCATTTATAAAACTTAGGAGGGTCTTGGGATCAACATCACGGAACTCTACCGGGCTAGTGACTGTGAATCTCCTGAACTCGCACAGCAGGTGATGAGACGATTCAATACCAAAGGAGAATTGTCTTCTGAAACCAGCTCCATTTTTTTGAGGTGGTACTTGGCTAGGCAGTGACCAGTAAGAATACCTAAAATCTGCCTAAGATTGTTTCTGCCCATCAATAGAAGCTTTTGAGCTGTCGACTTAAAGGGGCAGATGAAGTTTTTTGCTTGCCTACGCCTAAGAGCATTGTTCCAGTGTGACGACCAACTTTTCTCCGTCCAGATTTCTTAGGAGGCCCTTGAGCCTCCCACAAAGTTTCTGGTCCAATGAAGGGCTTTTTGGCCCCAACTGTAGCAAGGGGATCAGCCGCCTCTTTACTCTTGATACCCTCATGACTAGGCTCCCACATGACTAGGCACCCATTTAAGAGTAACTTTGTTAACTCTAGCCATTTCATTCACTACTTTGAAGCAGTCCCAAACTAGCCTTGATTCAAAGGTGAATGATTTCAGCACTTTTAATGCAGCTTGGCTATCAGAAAGGATATCAGTCCTAGCTCCCTTCATTCCTCTTTTAAGGATTTCACGGGCGCAGAGTTCAATAGCAACAACCTCCGCCTGAAAAATCCATGGGAAGGAGTCCATAGCCTTAGATAGGCTACACCTAGGACCATAGACTCCTGCTCCAACTCCTCTTTTTACCATTCGTGGGTGCTTCTACCTGGACCAGGTTCAACACCTCTACTTTTTGGAGACCATCGATCTAGACCATGAAAGGGTCGAAGATTAGTGAAGTAAATATTGCAGAAAAATTGTGAACTAACAATGTATACAAAGAAAAGTAATACCAGTGTACAACTTCGATCAGGTCGCAGTCTTGACTTGTGATTTCATCAGCTGACCACTAAGCATTTTGAAAGTACAGTAACGATAATGCTTGGATTGAGCCAACTATTGATCGGTTACCTCAGGACTGCCGGGATGTTATGGTGAAGTAATTACAAGGTCTGTTCAAAAAGTATCCGACTTTATTTTTTTTACGTGCAGGAAACTGAAGGTTGGGGACGTGTTTCAGCATAGAGTTGTTCAAACATGTTAGGAGTATGCTGATATTTTTTCCCAGCCGCTAAGTTACGTTATTCATGTTTGAAAACGTCTTGAACAGAGTAGTCTAGAGGATTTTTAATTTTCTAAAACGACAGAACAAGTCGATCAGTGTTATTGCATTCAATTTTGTTACAAATTCGGCGATAATCAAGCAGAAACCATTCGAAAAGTTTGGAAAGGATGCCATGAGTGCCACACAAATTAAAGAGTGTTATAACCGCTTCAAAAGTGGTCGCACATCCGTCGATAGTGAACCACGATCTGGTAGGCCTTCCACCAGCAAAAACGATGAGGTTGTTGCCCGAGTTGAAGCTTTGGTGCTGGAAGATCGACGTATAACCGTGCGAGAGTTGGCAGAAGATGTTGGAATGAGTGTTGGAAGCGCTCACTCCATCCTAACTGAAGATTTACTCATGAGAAGGATATCCGCCAAATTCGTGCCAAAGCTGTTGACAAGAGAACAAAAAGACCTTTGTTTGGAAATTGCGCAAGACATGTTGGGCTGCAAGGGACAACAATTTCTTAAACACGATAATAACTGGTGATGAGTCGTGGGTGTATGGTTACGACCCCGAAACTAAAATGCAGTCCTCGCAATGGCGGCATTCGACATCCCCCCGACCGAAGAAAGCTCGGCGGGCGCGTAGCAATGTCAGGGCCATGTTGACCGTTTTCTTCGACCGTCGAGGTGTCGTACATCACGAATACGCTCCCCAAGGGCAAACAATCACCAAGAATACTATCAAGAGGTCCTCCGTGATGCTGTGCAGCGTAAGCGACCAGAGTTGTGGTTAGCAGGAACTTGACAGCTTCATCACGACAACGTTCCAGCACATTCTTCGCCTTATTCAACATTTTTCGGCTAAACACGAAGTTGCGGTGGTTCGGCAGCCTCCCTATTCACCAGACATGGTCCCCTGTGACTTCTGGCTGTTTCCTAGATTGAATGGGCACCGATTCGAGTCGAGAGAGGAAATAATACAGAATGCGACGATCCGATTATATCTAAAAAATAAATTTTTTATTCAAAGAAGTCGGATACTTTTTGAACAGACCTCGTAAGAATGTGTGTAACAGATCATTAGATATTCTTCTGCCCAATCGGAAATTAATTTTTAAATAGCTTTATAACCGTTCTCTTGAGATTCAGAGACGTAACCGGGATTGAGATACAGTTATGTCGTTCTAATTGCTTTACAAACATCAGAATTTGAATTAGTCAATCGAAGTAACAAATTAATTTAAATGAAAGCAAGGGTTTTATACTATGTTAAGACTTATTCTTTCTGTTTATTGGTATGCATAATGGTAGTGAGGCAGTATGAGTAGCACACAAAGGTATACCCAACTACAGATTCTATTTACATTGATGGAATAAATGCTATTTAGGCTAGGGGAATGCAATAGTTTGAGTACAGCTGGAGTTGAGACGTTTTTGACTACAGGGACTTTTATTTAAATAGTTATTATAATAAAAATTGTTGGTCGGGCTTCTGGACTATTTAATCTACAAAGTCTGATGACAAAGTTACAAGGCCGTATAGATTACGCGGCAACCGTGTGCAGTACTATTGAAGTGCAACTGCAAGCATCAAGTTATGTGTGAAGTTGGTGAAATCGTTTGTTAAAACAAAGTCTACCGTGAACGGTTAAAAAGGTTCAATGAAGGCTGTCAATCAGTCCGAGTGGCAGTCCAGTACCGTTAATATTGTTAGACTAGTGTCACGTTGGACGAGCGAGTGAACTTGTGCTCTCGATCATCGATTGAGTATTTGGGAAATGGCTAAAGAATTAATATTTCATTTGGTTTTAATACAAAAAATAACTGGGAGTAATTTGTGTTTGTAAAACAACTG
>JAGFPH010000856.1:225076-245436 GCA_018207615.1 Philaenus spumarius
TGGATAATATCGACACCAAAGATGTTGGGGAGGGATGTGGCGCGCTGTCGGTAAAGGGCACCGCTGTTGAAGCCGTTGGCTCGAATAAGCGGGACAGGGAGTCAGCTACAATATTATCTGATCCCTTTATATGTTGCACGCTGAATTTGAAAGAGTTAATAAACTCGATCCAACGTGCAAGTTTACCGACTTGGCGTGGGTGGTTAAGAAGCCAAGATAGTGCTGAGTTGTCAGTATATAACTGGAACTCCCGATGCTCTAGGTACTGCTGGAACTTGGTGAGTGCGAAAACTACACCCAGGCACTCAAGTTCCATAGTGCTGTAATTGACCTCATGTTTATTCAATGGCCTGGAGGCAAAGGCCACTGGCATGAGGTCTCCATTGTAGTCTTGAGAAAGAGCTACCCCTAAGGCTGTGCCCGAGGCATCGGAGTGCACTACGAATGGCTTTGAAAAATCTGGGAGGCGGAGTACGAGGTTGCTCGTTAGAGCTGCCTTTAGGGTGTTAAAGGCGAGCTCTTGCTGGGGTCCCCACTCAAAGCTTACGCCTTTGCGCTTAAGCCTATTGAGTGGTTGAGAGATGGTGGCGAAGTTTTTAATAAACTTGGAGTAAAAGGCTGCCAACCCCAAAAATCGAGCAACCTGTTTTAAATTTTTTGGGGTAGGGTACTCAGCAATAGGCTGGACTCGATCTGGGTGGAGGGTGACAGATTGGTTTTTGAACACGTGGCCTAAGAACTGAATATTGTTAGCGGCCACGGTCATCTTTTCGGGATTGACGGTTAGTCCGGCGGACTGTAAACGGTTGAGTACCGTTTCCACCTTGGCGAGGTGGTCGTCAAAGGTGCCATCGGAATACACACACAAGTCGTCGAAAAAGGTGTAGACGTACTTGTACTTTATGTCCCCAAAAATCTGCTCAATGAGCCGGGTAAGAACCAGGCCTCCACTGGCTAACCCGAAGGGAACAAAGTTATAGTGGTACTGACCAAATGGCACCACGAAAGCTGTATATTTACGGGACTCCTCATCGAGAGGTATTTGGAGGTAAGCCTGGTTAAGGTCTAGTAGTGTAAACCACTTTGCCTTACCCAGGTACTGGAAAGCCGACTCCAGTGTTGGTATTGGGGTAGCTTCTAAATCGGCTATCTCATTGATAGCCTTATAGTTTACGACCATTCTGGTCTTGCCACCCTTTTTGGGCACTAAAAATGCTGGACAGGCGTAGGGGGAGGTGGATGGGCTGATGACGCCGCGAGCTAACAAGTCGTCGATATGTTCTCGTAACGCTTGTAGCTTAGGAGGGGCGAACTGATAAGGTCTGGCTCTTATTATTTTGGTGGAATTTATTTTAATGTTATATGTGATTAGGTTAGTTTTTCCTAATCTGCTGGTTACAGTTTGCGGGAATTTTGAAATAAGGTCTCCAACTTTACCCAACTCTTGGGGTGAAAGATTGGCGCCAGACTTAAAAGATTGTTGGGTTCTAGTAACCAGCTGGTCGGGGGTAATGGTGCAAATAAGGGGTGACGCGTAGGGAAACCTGACTTCGTGACCCTGAAAGTCAATTGAAGCTTGGGTTTTACGCAAAAAATTGCAACCAAGAATCAGTTTATATGGTAAATTTGGGGTTACTAATAAAGGGATATTCCATGATAACTTCCCTAGCTTAATATGTAGAAGTATCTGGGTGTCGAAAACCAACCTCTGACTGTTGGCCGTGTTTGCTGATAATCGAACCGGTTTGATGCTTTTAATCGCACTTGATTTTTGTTCGAATAATGCATCGAAAAATGATTTATTAATTAGGCTATATGTGGAACCGGTGTCGACCAGGGAACAAACGCTATTATTATTAATTGTGGCGACAACAGTTACAATATCATAGGTGGCTGCCGACACCCTAATTGGTCCCTGGGGGACCGTGGCTAGGTTGGGGGTATTTTGGTTGAGACTTCTTTGTGAGGTTTCACTTAGTAACCCGTTGGCTGACATACGGCAAGCTTGACCCCTCGGATTTGGTCTAGACGGCGCTGGTCGGTTATAATTATATTGTTTGCTATTGATTGTATGGTGATTGGTTGAGACTTTGTTTGGTTTACTCTTTGTTCGATAAACTGATGGTGGTGAACATTTTAGGGACATTAGAGGTGGAGGTGTGCTCGTTCGTTGTTGAAGTCTTGCTGCCGCAGTTGTAATTTTATTTTTATTGAGAAGGTTTGTTGTACGAGCCTTATTTGATGCTTTTTTAGGGTTTACTATTAAATTTGTAACTTGTTGTGAGTAAATGTGTTCCAATAAAGGGATCTTGTTTATGAGGTCATTTGTGGACCCTAATGTCCCAATTGCTCTTAATATAGAACTGTATTTTGTTTGCATGCCCGAAAGGATGATAGATAGACGTTGCTTTGGAGTAAATGTTGGAAAAAACAAATTGGAATAACTGTCTATTTCGTCTGTATAATCCCAAAGCGGTTCGTTCTCAGCCTGTGGCCGGTATACCAAAGAGTGGATGGCAGTATGTTGTTGCAGTGGTGAATAGATAGTGTTAATGTAAAATGCAGAAAATTGTTTAATTGTTAATTGTTTGTGGAGTGCTTGGTATATTAATTCTGTAGCTAAACTTTTAGAATTGGGTATTAATTGTAATAAAATAAGTTTATCGCAATGTTGGTGAAGTGTTGCAATGCGGTTGAGCTTTATTAGTATAACTAAATTATGTTTTGATGGTTGGTCGTTGAAAAGCCCTATTTCTTCAATCATTTTAGCAGCTGTGAGTGGTAATGCTGTCAATTGTTGGGGTTCGTGTAAAATGGTAAATTCTTTGGGCCTATTATTTTCCGGTAAAGTTTGTACACTTGTTATTGGTGGTTGGTACAAGTTGTCTAGGTGCGAATCTAACTGCTCACGAATACGCCTTCTATTTACGTCCAAAGAAATATCAGGTGTGAGACCCCAAAAAGTTAACAACCGGTTGGCTTGGAACACATTTAACTTGGCGATCCATTTCCTGTGCGGTGGTATTATATTTATAGGAAAGGGAAACGGTTTTGGTACTTCGAGTTCCCAATCAATGTCAGTAATCATAGTCGGTTGAGTTTGTGTATGAGTCTGGTGTTCCATTATTGATATTTGATTGATTGTTAAATTCGGTAACTATTATTTATTTGTTATAGGCTATATGGTTGTCCAGGTGTGGCTGTAGTTTTGAGAAATAATCAATCCGGAGCAAAATTATTATGAAGTATATTGTCGGTTTGCTATTATTGATTTAGGACGAAAACTATTTTTTGAAATAAGTTTGTTGTGAACTATTGTTTTATATAAAGTATGTGCTTAAATTATTTAAATGTTTGGCGTTATTTAAAATATTTAAAGATTTATTAAATATTGTAGGCTGTAATATTTATTTGATGAATTAGCTGGAATTCTGAGGGACGTAAATACCTAAAAACTGTTTATAACTGTAAATAGCTGGAAAAAAATTTTCTGAAAACAACAAAATACAAAAATAGACAATTATTTATCTGCAAACACCCGCTCAATTTGAAAATGGAAAAGCCTGGTAGGCTTGTAGGAATTGAATTAAATATGAAGGTAATAATTAGCTGAAAGTAAAGAATATATAGCAGTATAATACCTGTAAACAATAGATTATAAACACACAAAACAATTTACCTACGTTCGGTTACTTATATTGTAGCTCCAGATGTCTTGGGCGTTTCAATAGCTTAGCTAAATAATATGCTGTAAACAACCTGTCAATGGGTAATAAGCTCAATAATAACTGTTGTAGCTTATTTATTGGTTAAATTGAACAATATTTAATGTGCATTTACTTTTGGTCAATTGTTAAGGTGTAACCAAATTACTATATTATGTGGAATTATTATTGTTTTACAATTATTGAATATTATTTGAAACTATTTTTGTAATATTATTAATGTCGTGGCTATAAAATTATAAAAGAGTGATCATTGATTGAATTCATGAAACAAAAATATCTTATGTATAAGTAGAGAATTAGGTTAAGTATGGTGTAATTATTTCAAAATTATTAAAGATTAATTAAATCAGTCAATGTTTTCTGAAAGTACTGTAATTTGCTGTAATGTTGTAATACAGTTTTGATATAAATGTCAGTGTTACAATTCAGTTGAATTAGAAGTGAGATTTAGATTTCTAAAAAAGGGAAAATAGTTAGGCTATATGTGTTTGAGTATCTGATTATAGGCCTAATGTGTCTATCACTGTGTTGTAATGAACATGCTGTTATGTTCGTAGGTTATAGGCTAATGTATTGAATTATTGTTAACAAGCAGGTGTAGGCCATATGTGATCTGAAATGGCTGAAAAGTGTATATATTTGAATAATTTATGTAAAATTACGTCACCTGTAATACTATCAAACAGCATTGACAAATCTAAACTAGGCCTAAAAATTATAAACACCTATTTTACCTGTGAAACACTGAAATATGCAAAGTAACTAGACAATATCACTAATACTGTAAAATATATATTGTTTGGATGGCCAAACTGAGAAAAAGTACTATCAGCTGTCAGTTGTATGACATAAACATGGTATGCTATAAATTTGTATCATAAATGTGTGTTGTATCTTAAAGCATTGCAAGACCTGTAAAATATTGCTACTGTTACAATAGTTTCAATGAAAACAGGATTACTATTTGGAAAATAACAAGTAAATTATTATCCAACACAATCAATGACAAAGAGACACAAAATTGTGTTGATGTTGACAGATTGGTGCAGGCTAGGCTTAAGTGTATTATGTTTATAAATTTTGTAGTGAAATTATATAGATTGGTATATTTAAGGTTTATTGGTTAGGGTGTTGTTATGTAATGAAACACAAGTACGTTTTACCAAAGATAATTTTTAATTTTGTTAGGCCTATTAAACAATATTAAGTGTCACTAGATATTTATGTGTACATGAAACTTTCTTTGAGAGGTTAGTTCACTTAAAGTTCTTTTTGGTTGACTCTCAGTTTAGTAATTTGACTTCCAAATATGAATAAAATAAGGCACTGCTAATTATAATATAGTAATAATAATTTATGTACTCACCAATAAAGCAGGAAATATAAACAAAACACTATACCAACCTTATAACTCACAATAAACGGGACTAGGTGTAGTAATTAATAATAGGCAAAATTTAACGGCAAACGTGTGTAACTAATATTAAAATATTCGTTGATAAAGTTTATTATTAAGAGGGTTAATTGGTGACTAGCTTGCACAAAAATAAAAAACGTGGTTTTTACCGGCGGAAGTGATGACGTAATATCGGCAAAGTCGGACATGAATAAATTGGCTTTTTAGGGTTAATATCGCTTATGCATTTAATCCGGGACGCAAATTTGGCTATGCTACAATTTAATGCGGGACGTAACTTCGCTCGCTACCGTTTAATGCGGGACGTAACCTTGCTCTGCAACCATTTACTGTACCAGCTCTCCCTTGGATGTTATTCGGGAATCCCTGATCAGCGTGTATTTGCATCGACTTCGTAAGTTTATGGAAGGCGTGACTGTAACTGTCGATGCAAAATGGACGTTGCCCACCAACCCAGAGGAATTAATTAATTATCAACCCTAATTTACCCGATTGCCTTTAGCCGTACTCACCAAATCCGATTCTGCCAGCTTTTAACGAGCGCTTAATTAATTATATATAAATCTAACTATTGCACTTTAACTTAATCTAAACACTAGTCACCATATGTACACGATAGGCTTGTAACCGAACCAAACTTATTACCGCTAACTATTCATTACGAGTGCGCGATTTGTTATAATACGACGATACGCGATTACCGATTATAATTATAAATTAATTTAGTTTGCTTATGGCATAATAACAAACATTAGAGTGAGCCTAGAACTTCGTCGCCGACGGACGCTGTTGACCTGCAGCTTGCGTGTAGTTGATACGTCGGGACTCCGTACTCGACTGGCTTTCTGGGTCAATGTCAAACTACAAGGTCGGCTCTGACGCGCTTGCGCACAACTAGTCCAGTAGTCTGATACCTTTATGTAACGGAGCTCGATTACTCGTTACATACGTTTCAATCTAAGCCTAGGTTTGTTAGCAGTCGCGTACTTGGAACATAAAAACTGTTTTTTCAAAATAATAAATTTGAAATTGATAAATGTTTTTATACAGTTCTATTTAGAACTAAATAACGAAACTTTTTTACACTTACAAAAAAAATACAAAAAATGTTTACTACTTGTTAAGTAGGCCCAAAGTTGAACTGTTTCCTTTCGTTACTGAACATTGTTTGTTTCTTGAGCTAATAACTTTTACAATTTCAAAATAAACTAATTTTTAGTGGCATATTCGAATTCTTTGAAGTTTCTTCTACAAAAAAGCTATTGAACGCTTTTGGATTTTTGTTCATTTATTATTTTTGGCGAATTTTCTAAAAATATGCTTGCAAAACGCTATAAACGGGCTGGTCAATTTTAGCTTTAACGATGCCAGTTCTAGGGTTAAGAAAACCTAGCCTACGTTATACTTTGGGTTATGTTTACACTTCAATCAAAACATATTTCTTATATGTCTGGATGTTGGTTGTTTTTGTATAAAAGTTATAAAACTAATGTAGGCTACAATACACTATATAAACGGTTTTGAGGTTATAAATTGTTGAAAATGTAATCCTTTTTGTTTACTCCATTCTTGGCAGTCTAGAAAGCAACTTTGGTCTACAAAACATTTAACTATCTGTGGCTATTGGTCTGAATATTAAAGTTTGAGCATCTGTTAGTTTACAAATATAGGCCTACTGTCCATTAAAACTTAAGTAAATTTTAAAACGAAAAGTCTACAGTTTTGCCTCAATGACTGTTTTTAAAATATCTGGTGTTAAAATCATTGATTTAAGAAGGCCTGTAATTAAAATGTATTTCATGTCTTTCAGTAAAATGTTTAATTGTAGTTTAAAACTCATTTTTGAATATTCAAGCCAACGATATGATTAATAAGTTATCAAGTACTTACTGTACACCGTCTGTGATTTCTATATTTCCTTTAATTACGCGTTTCGGGGCTTACATCATCAGATATAATCTCTCATTTGAGGTCGTCAAACATTAAACACTAAAAACATGTACATAAACATTACACACAGTCAGCGGCCGCGCACCTCGATGTTCGAAGGAAGACTGCAGATGGGATGTTAACCCCGCTTATTTACTTCGTTATCTCGGATTCCCATCGCATTGTCGTAGAACTAATTTGAATGCAAGTTGAGTTTTCCGTTCAAAAGTCTTTCTTCGAACATCGATGTGCTGAATGTGTGTGTAATGTTTGTGTAAATTAATGTACTTGGTTTTTGTGTTTAATGTTTGACAACCTCAACTGAGAGATTATATCTGGTGATAGGACATAAGCCCCGAAACGCGTAATTAAAGGATATATAGAAGTCTCAGGCGGTGTAAAGTAAGTACTTGTTAACTTATTAATTTAATTGTAGGCTCTCTACATTTACCATGTTGAAAATTCTCTAACGGCATTTACCCAGTTTGTAGACTTAAGTATTTTCTTCAGAAGAAACAAGAAGTAAAAGAAAACAATTGTTAAAACATATTGTTTAACCCTCCAAGTGGCATGGTTAAAGCTAAAATTGAAAAGCCTGTTTTTAGCGTTTTGCAATCATATTTTTAAAAATTCGCCAAAAATAGTAAATGAACCCCAATCCAAAAGTGTTCAATAGCTTTTTTGTAGAAGAAACTTCAAAGAATTCAAATATGCCACTAAAAATTAGTTTATTTTGAAATTGTAAAAGTTATTAGCTCAAGAAACAAAAAATGTTCAGTAACGAAATGAAAAAGTTCAACTTTAGGCCTACATAACAAGTAGTTAACATTTTTTGTATTTTTTTCGCAAGCGTAAAAAAGTTTCGTAATTTAGTTCTAAATATAACTGTATAAAAACATTTATCAATTTCAAATTTTTTATTTTGAAAAAAACAGTTTTTATGTTCCAAGTACACGACTGGTAACAAACCTAGGCCTAGATTGTAACGTCATTTACTAATATATGCTTTGCCCAAAAATGAAATATTATTATAACAAAGTGTAGAGGATAAATCAAAGAAAAGAACGGTATACTTGTCTTCCCTTAGTTCACAAAAGTGTTTCAGTTATATTTATTTGAATAACAAAATGACATCAATCTAATGAAAAGCCGGTACGCTACACTCTGCATATAAGACGGGACATTTGAATAGCGTGAGAACATACGCGCTAGAGTTTCTCACCAGAACGTACATTTCAACTGTCGTCTAGACAGACAAAAAACCGGTTATTTCTGGATTACTTCCCACCGTTACAAACTTCAGACTTTGCTCTACAAAATGGTGTAAAGAAATCTGTCAAAACATAAGGCAGTGCCTTCGCAATATCGGGTGACAAATGGGCTGTTTCATTGGTTGAGAAACGTCCAATCGCAAGGGTTTACAGTAATTCTTTAAAAAAATAGTAATTTTATAGTGACATCTGATTGGAAGACACCAACAGAAAGATAAAATCTTTACAAATCCAATGGTATCGTTATAATTGCCAAAGAAACATTATTCTAGATGGTCTTAAACGTTGAAGAAGTGGGAAATAACAGTACAATTGTATGCACATTTGCGTACGGAAAGAGCTGTAGACCGATTTGCATATTTTAAAACGATGATTATGTATGTAAATATACGTTTTACAAAAAAGTTGTAAATACAAAAATTAAAGTTTAATTCATTTCCTTTCCAATGGTGCCAGTTTTATTGCGATTGGATGATTCTAAGTGGGTTAAATTATCGATTATGCAAATTCTCGCTAATTGTCGAAATAGCTGCATCTTGCGCCTGAGAGAACGTCACTTTGGGCAGTCTGCCACTGGGAGGGTTAAACAAATTTTAACTTCAAAACAAGTCATATAGCCTAGATTAGTGCTATAACACAATAAACTTCATAACTTGAAGATGTTTTTCCTCATGTACATCAAATTAATCTGCACATGTTTTTCATGGGATCTTACTGGTAAAATTTAGAAATATTTACCCATACTTTGTATACAGTACTTTCGTTTATATCTCGAGTACAATGATTATATTTTCCCCAAAACAGTTGTGTAATGTTGCATTACCTTTCTTGTATTTTATTAGGGTACAGTACCTGGACTTACCGTCTACGAAAACAATTAAAAATTATTTATAGATAATCCTATGTCAAACAGAGCGTATATTGATATTACAACATTACATAAATAAAGGTTTACTGAGCTAGCACAGTCCGAGTTTACTTTAGATACTGCAGATGGCCTTGGTAAAACTGTATCAATATCAGTAGAGGCTAAGTTAAATCATCACTCAGAAACGTTTCCTCTGTAATCTTAAAGATTACAGGTCTCGGGAGTGGCACACCGACGGGGACGAACAATAGTCGGTTTTTTTTTTAGAAATACATACGATTGCTACCCTAGCAATCATGATTTTCTAACAGTTATGTTTGAGCCCCGGCAGCGTGGTTCATGAGTTGACGGTAATAAGACACTGTGCTGGGGTGCTTTCTAGACTGTTGCTCAAGGTCAGTGCAGGGTGATCCAGCGGAAAGAATGTTTATATTGCACTATTGTCCGACTCAAGTCCCTCACCATTCTACAAATAATCAGTTGTGGAAACGCTCACAATGAGCTGTTGTGTGTTTCGTCACTTCGTGTAGTTTTCCGTTTATAAATACAATTTTTCATTAAAGCTTTGTTTTTCGTCAAGTAAAAGTTATCTTAACTTGATTTAGGATCCGATTTATCCCTGTATACTGGTGATTGGTGGTGGAATGGTTTTTCAAAACTTTTTAGTTAATGCAGACCTACAATATTTAAAAACTTTAAAAAATATGTATGTTTCAGAATTTCTGATAAGTTATAAAACTTCCATCCATTTAGATTTTGTTGAATATATACAGGGTGTTTCAAAACTACGCGGCAATGTCTCGGCAGCTCATTCTATAGCTAAAAATAAGAAAAAAGGTCATATAAACATAGGCCCGAAAACGCTTTGTTTCCCAGACATCCGCCATTTTGTTTTTTCACAAAATAATTCATACCTAGAGAAATGTTTGACTGATTCAGTTCAAACTTGGCATGCCGTTTAACCTGACAATGATCCATCTCAAGAAAAATAAGCGATTATACCCAATCATGCATTTCAAAATGGCTGCTGTTTGAAAATTTCAAACCTAAATGACTCGAAACCCGTACATTTTAACAAAAAATGTCGAGACATCTTTTTGTAGCCCTTTTGATTCCCTGTCGGATGGTCTCACTGTCAAAACAATCGGATGAAAGAAAATCGTTAAGTGTAATAATTGGTTTGTTCAACCCGGCATCCTACACCAACTCGGTATACACAGCAATATTATATGTACATTTGCTGTTATTATCTATAACTTCGCTATTATCCTTCATCTGATGGTTTTGACAGTTACACCATCCGATAGGCAATCAAAAGGGCTACAAAAAAGTTATCTTGACATTTTTTGTTAAAATATACGGTTTTTGAGTGTACTGAACTCCATCTGAACCCAAGAGCAAAGTTTTGTAAACTTGAGTCGTTAGAAAACTATCAAAACTCTTGGTTTTACCTGCACCAATTAATTGTAATTTTAAACGACTTGTTAACACAAAAATCTTTGCTATAGTTAATTACAACACAGACAATTTTTTATCATTGAAATTTGATTTACGGCTATTGGAAACAAACTGTTTGATTAGAAAAAATGCCTTGCAATATTTCTTGAAAGGATCTAAGGAGAGTAATCATTTCAGAAACTTACGTGAATAAAGAATAAACCACTGATATTAAAGCTTTGTGTTAATTTTACTTATGCAAATGTATATTTAAAAAAATAAAAAATAGGTGTCCCATGTCTGGTGTATTTCCTAAATTAATATACAACATTTTTTTTTTTGCAAAAGTAGACAAATAACTTAATTCGAAAATTACTTTTAAAGAAACCTTTGTTAGGATAAATTAGTACCACTTTAAAATCATCGAATATTATATTTGTATGGTGAATAGTTAATTTCTCAAATTAAATAAGTTTTGAGTGATATTCCTTAAACCGCATATAGAGGGGAAGCACGTAGAGAGGTCGAGAAACTAATGGCTTCAGCCCAGTATGCTTCTTCTTCTGTGGGCAGTCCAGAACCTTATGCGCGTCAGCCTCTAGGGCTTATTGCGCTCCCACGTAAGGATGTTGATCCCTCGGTTACCCTTGTCAAGATCCATGAGCCTGTTGAACTTAAGAATCCTTTTGAAAAGGTTATCTTAGGGAATGGTTTGTCCTTCGTTCAATTTACCAAAGGTTTCATAACTAATCTGTATCAGCCTCTCGCACTCATAAATTAGGTGTTCTGCGGTTTCCCCCCTGCAGGCCGCATTTCCTGCATTTAGGATTTCCAGTAAAAATGCCCATGTTCTTCATGTGTTTCCTAAGGTGGCCATGTGCTGTGATTAGAGCGACCGCCTCCTTTACCTTACACTTACTCAATGACAGTATGTCGGATGCAATTTTTCTTGATGGACCAAGAAGTGAGAGTTAGCTCGTCCTCAATCCAGGAATGCTCCTCCACCTCCTTCCATGTTCCAGTCTTGCCCAGTCGGTAACCACCTGCGTATCTGCCTCACTGGGTATGCCACAGAAAGGTTGAGGTCCTGTGAATTCAGCTGATCCCTTGTTTGCCAGCTTGTCTGCACATTCGTTTCCATCTATTCCAACATGTCCTGGTACCCAACAGAGTGTAACCTCGTTGAGATCAGCAAGCTGTTTCATGGATTCAACGCATTCCCAGACTATTGTCCGTTTAGTTGATGGCATGGGCTCTATGGAGGCTTGCCGCGCTACTACCTGACCTAACTACATCGGCTCCTATTCACTACCACATTAAATTACGAATATCCTTGTCTCAGTGTTTAATTCAAGATCCGAATTTCTTCATTACAGTAACGTACCTTATGTTTAAGTAAACCCCATTATGAAGTTTAAACTACAAAAAACTACATTACATTAGTTTATTCTAACGTGTATTGCTGTGCTTTTAAAATTGTTTTCTGAAAGCAAATATATTCTCCCAAATAAAATAATCTACTCTCCAAATAATTACTACAGTACTATACATCAGAATTTAGGTCATGATAGATAGTGCAGCACCAATAATGCTCTGATGTTTTCTGTAAACTAAAGTTAATGGTTATTTTTCTCAATCCTTAATTCATTTTGATAACAAATTTTGAATTTAAAGATTTTCCTAAAGTTTTTATATTATTATTCAGTTATTGCTGTACAATATTCAATCATTTACCTTTCTAAAAAAGCAGCTCTTCCATCAAAATAAAAATATAAACAAAACAACAATTTGTCCACGTTGTATTAATGTTCAACATTTATACAAATTATTCTTGAAAATATAAATATCAATAAAAAACAATATCAAGGAAAACATATTCCTAATAACTAGTTTAAATGAGTTTTATGAAGTTGTTTTCATGCGTGCTACTAGCTTAAGATCTCCATTTCAATAGCATGGACAATGCCTGCCCATGCTATCAACTAAACTGTAAACGGACAATAGTTTTTACCTGAACTTATTTGAGCTCAGGGCTTTCAAAGCTGCCTGGTCGTCTGTATATATTAGTACCACTTTAAAAACATCTAATATTGTATTTGTATAATGAATAGTTAATTTCTCAAATTAAATAAGTTTTTAGTGATATTCCTTAAGCCGCATATAGAGGGGAAGCTGCTTGGCCGAGAAACTAAAGGCTTTAGCCCAATATGCTACATTTGGAACCTCGGAGGTTATCGATTTATCTACGCAATACGCTTCTCCCCTGTCTTCGTTTAGGCCAAAAAACGTACCTCATAGAGAGCAAAATTAAACATATTATTGAAAGTTAGGTTTTTTTTGACAAAGAAATTCCTAAAAATCTCTTAACTGTACAATATGTCAAAAATTGCATAACTAACTACTAAAGTATTAGGTCCTATAATTCTATCAATAGTTATTCCCAACAGTGATTGTGCATATACAAGTAAGGTTTGTTTTATTTACAAAACTTAAATTACATTAATAAAGAGTTTGTATAAAAAACAGGATTTTGTAACATATTTAAAAGTCGGAATGGAGTGGTCGAGATGTGTGAAGCAAACTTCCGTCTCTCTTTTCTTCCACCTTTTCTTGATAGTTAATAAAATATAAGCTACAAACAAATTTTACATTTATTCTCAATAGACGTGTACATTGGGTGAATTTAAAACAATATTACACACAGAGTCCTCAACGACAAGTTCGATAAATAACACAACACAAATAAATGTAAGTTCCCTGATGTAGATTCCGATAACCAAGTTACCATCATCGGAGGGTTCTAAATATAAACTACTGCTAGCAAAAATATTTTTTAACTAAACTGACACATGTTCCCGGGCTTCCATAGAAAGATCGACCAATCACAGTTGAGTCACGTCATGGACCTTTTGAAAACATCAGGTAGTAGTGTCTCTGTTTTTTTGGGAATGACCAGAGTTTTATTTCAAATAGTTTTATGTGTTATTAGCGAATTTCCATAGGAAAGAGGAGCTATTGCAGTGACCTTATGGTGAGACCTTAGGTCAGGAGTAGTAAATGAGCACCGATCATGGTCCCCTGAACATGTTTTGTGGTGTCATTAAAATTTTTATATATTACTAGGGGAAACCCCTGCAACCTTCTAAAAACATAATCATGTTTTATTTATAATAAATAAAATGGTAAATCATGTTAAGTGTTCAAATCAATTTATTTAGAATATTTTATAGCAGCAGTTGTAATAAAGGTTAAAAGAACTAGCTTTAATAAAAACGCTTAGGTCTAGGTCTACGCTTTAATAAAAACCTAACCTAAAAGTCAGAAATACAAATAATTGCTTCAAAGTTTGAAATCAGCTGTTAATTGAAATATAGCAAACAGCTGTTTTATCTGTTATTTTTGTGCAATTGGTTGCTATGTAATAAACGTAAATACATTTAAGAAATATATGTTGGTTCATCGGTCTAGGCCTATAGGCCTGACCTAAGAATTTTTTGCGACAAAATTTATAAATATTGAAATAAAAATAGTTTTTATTAAAATGAATAATACATAGCCTATGTTACTCTGGGATAGTGTAGCTTTTTATTAGTAAAACTATTTTTTCAATCGATTCAGTAGTTCCAGAGATTACCCCCTACATACAAAGAAATTTTACCTCTATAATATTAATATAGATATGTACGCAATCTAATGGGCGCATTTTAACTCCGATTTGGTTCAAATTTGATTCACACGTTAAGTATCTAGTCGCTCGGACGAGTTCGTTAGCCAAAAAATCCAACAACCGGACGCACGTTTTTGACCGGAAGTAACTGTTTTTTTTTAGATTTTTCGTTCTAGAATGAAACATTTTCGTGTTTTACCAAAGAAAATAAATGTAGGATATTATTCTGCACATGTGGTTTTTTTACACGACCTTTTCGCTCGCTTGGTTCCCCCAAAATCGATCAAAACGTAAAATGCCATTTGAGTACCCAGTTCAAATCTACGTGGAGGGATTTTACCGAGGGGGCATCTTCTGATCCAAGGCCGACAGCCGAGTTTATAATCTGCGAGCAAAGCAAAGCCGTCGTAGCGACTGGGGCATAGCGAGTTATTCCGTTGCGAGTGGAACAAAGCAGCGTAATCTGGAACTCCAGTTTTAGGTGCAAACAAATTCTACTAATATATTTCGTACATAGGCAGCTATTCAATGCCTTCGTGAGCAGATCAATTTCCCAAATAGTTGAAACCCTAAAACTTATAAACTTTGTTTTAGAAATTCGCTCAACTCATGTCAGCGGTTCAGCTGCGTGGTCGAATTATTGGAAACTTGTTAGTTTGCAACCTCTTGTCCTCCCCAAGGACAGAAACAGGCATCGTTAGCCACTTCTACCTGGCGTTTTCAAAAGGCCCATGACATGTTCCCAATTTTCCTGAGAAAAGGAGTGATGATAAGTCACAGTTTGGGTTAAAACAATATTTTTGTTAGTATTAGTTTAGATTTAGATCCCTCCGATGATGGTAACTTGGCTACCCAAATCATATCATATCATATCATCTTTATTTATTGAGGCGAAGTTAGGACCATTAGGTCCTCTCTTCCACTTAACCTCGAAACAAAAAATACACAAATGTACATCAGGGATCTATAAAAACATACTCAATAAATGTTTAATAGTTTACTAGTGGACATGGCAATGCTTCGCTATTGCTTGATTTACCTAACCTAAAATTATAATCAGTTTTTGATCCAAATCAGTTGTTGATCAAAATCAGCTGTTGATCAAAATCAGCTGTTTTAAGCTTTTCATACGAACAGCTGTTTTTTGTGCCCCTGATAAAATCAAAAGAAATCTTTCTTCTTCTTTCTTAAGATTGACCTTCCATAAGATTAACATGGCAACTTTGAGGGCCATTGGGGCGAAGCCCTTAACATACATTGAGCTCATTTTAAGGGAAGCACAACTTCAGAGTGAGCTCTGTAAAATGACACCAAAAACATCAAAATCGGTTAAAAACTCTAGGAGGAGTTCTACTCACAAAATAACCCCTAGCAAATTAATTATGTAGAGATTTACCAAACTTGAGGTCGTTGGGAACTCAGTGTTAAAACTGATTTATTTTCACATTTACTTTATTAAATTCAATTACAGTACAACCTCGTTAAGTCGGCCTTTAAGTCGAACCTCCGGGCAACCCGGACCGGTTTGCAATGAATAAAATAAAAATATGCATTTGGTAGCGCTATTGCTTTATACGAGCGCATAATCGTAGCGAACTGCATGGTGATCATGTTTCCGCCGAGTTTGTGCAACCGAGTTTGTTTGCCGTACGGCACGTAAACGTTACTCGAAGCTTTCGCAACAGAAAGTTACAAGCTTTTTCCCCAAAAAGTAGACATACCTGTACAGTCCACAGGTGTGTTTTTTGTTTTATTGTGACCAGTAAATATTTTTAAGGTGTTTTTCTCCGTAATAAAGGAAAATATTGTAAGTATACAGTGTATTTTCATTGTTTGATGTTTTATGCTCTTTCTCCGGCTAATACGGATTTTCGTTATGTCGGATCGGCCGCGGTCCAGGCTGGTCCGACTTAACGAGGTCGTACTGTACATCCATTAAAAATCTAACTTCGATATTGTTACATGCAAATGAATTTTGAAGACAAGAAACTGTCTGCATGGTAGGGGACTACCTGTGGAAGAGTAGCGGCTTGAGGTCATGCTTGCTTGTTGGATGCGCGTACCGTTGCGCGCCCTAGCTTCAGTTTCATGTCTTAAAAATTCACCTGTATTTCCAAAATGTAGCTGTCCAATCAGAACAGAGCTTTGAAAAGTATATCTGTAATATGCTTGTTAGTTTAAACAGTTTTGAAGAAGAGAGATGTGTATTACAGATGTGGTGTCCACCAACGCCACCACAAGATGACAGTGACATCTACATCGACCATGCCCTTGCGTTCTTGTACGAACCTACCATCATGTCGGAAGCGCTTTTGCCTCCTGTGTACTACAAGAAGGATCGGAAGAGGAGCAGAGTGGATTCACCTGGGGAAGGTAATTTTTAGGCTTCACAACTAACTATGTAATAACAAATAGATAAACAAGAATGATTAGCATTAGTGTTTGTGCACTTTTACATTATTTTTAACAGTACACAAAATGTATTTTTCATAATTTTGAATTAGAATAGTTTGTAATGATACTTTTAGTGGGATTTAGGGCCCTTTCTGTCCGGGTTCGAACACCAAGTTACCACAATAAGGAACAGACCAATAACACTGCAACCAGTGGTTCAGTTATAGAATGCTTATCTGATATTTATCTAAACAATTGTCTTAACTCAGTAAATATGCATCCCCTTATCATTGGCTAGCAATAATATCTAATACAATTTCTGTACCAGGTGTCCCACGGTGTCAAACATTAACAACATTTTGCTTAAACAAATGAAACCATGAGGAAGATATTTAAAGTGGTAAACAAAACTTTATAAAGAAAGTGAACCGTTACCGACTTGATATCAGCGAGTCAGCACTCTATTCCACATGCTTTAGTTTCTATCTAACTAGGACTACCATGCGTTTCAGTAAAAAGGAAAGGAAGGTGAAGAATTGCACATATCTTCCTCGCAGAAACACATATGGCCCGTTCCAGTACTTTCCATCATGCATACGTGGTCGACCATGAAGAGGTTTATCTGTAGTTGTGAGGTGCATGTCCGACAAACGCTCTCATACGTTGTAAACAAAAATAAAATTTTCAACAGTTTTGGTTCAATCGATGCGCATACTATTTGTACAGTTCGAGCAAACTAGGAGTGAACTTGGCTTAATGGGCGAGTCATCCCTTCTACAGTCTACTTCTCCTTAAACCTGCCTTGGTGGTACAACCAATTCCACAAAAAAATAGGTCCACAAATAACATTTAACTGAGGAAATAGACAGCGCTCACATTCTTATAACTTTACACACTTGCTTACAACCTTTTTATAAAAAAGTATTTCACGTTTTAGAGGAAACTATGACAAATATCTATAAATAAGTAAGGTTTTGTTTCATACAAAATTATAAAATGTTATAACTGTGATGCAAAATTTTACTAAGTTTTTTATAAAATAAAAGTGATGACAACAAAAATGTTCAAAGCAAGAAATTTTTGTATTTTTAGCAAAAAGAAAACTTTTTGCGAGAAAGTTGTTGATAATTAGTGGAATTAACTTTTTTATTTAAAACAATTTTCTGTACGACCTTTTGTTTAGTCAGGAGGAAGGTAATTCCTGTAATGAATACATTTGGTGCTTGTTTGACATTGATTTGGTGCGATCCTGGCTGTTCCGTAGATCTAATGACACCATAATACTATCTTGTTTTAATCATACTGTATTATTTAAAGTTTAGTTAGGTTAAAGTTAGTTTTAGGTTTTGTATTGTTTTAACATTGTATTGTTAGTCGCCAGATTGGTTAAAGTTAGTTAATACACATACGAAATTTGTGTGGGAAAAGTAAATAGGATGATGTAACGGGAAGGGTATCTCAGGAAATACTTCCTGCCTTCCTGCTCTCTTTATTTGTCGATTCCAAGAACGCATTCTCCTCGTAATTTTTAACACATGCGCAAAAGATTTGTCAACCCTTGGTTCACATATTTCCAGTATAAAAACTAAAATAAACTAACCCGAATTCGTAAAATGTTTCTGAATATTTTAATTTATTATGATGCATAGAATCCGATCCTGTATTATAGCACGATAAGGTTTTTTTGTGACACTTGTATATATTTATAAATAAAACAACTAATTTTACACGTCCTGTTCACTAAGAAAAATGTGTTTATCACTTTTATTTACCGTTACATTAGAGTGACAAACTAGGGTGTACAGTGAATAACAGAGGTCTATTATTTTTTTTATTGAGGTTGTACTGGTGACGTTGGACACAACAAACACAGCGTGGGGACCGGGCCTTACTTCCCCTCTCGGGGTGCATTGCCGGCGTGAGGAATCTGTACTATATAATGATATAATTAAAAACTACTCATTTGTTTTTGTAAAAACATTTACCGATGCGTCAATCAGAATCAACTGAGTCATTGTGTTTGAAACTGGGGTTAGCAGTGATTGGTATTAAACGGGTTCTAAGAGGACGGCGTACATTTGAAATGGCTAAACCGTTGACCTTAAATCATGCCTTAAGCAGAAAAGTACAACAGAGCCATACTTAATGGTGTGATTAAGTCTTGTTTTCAAGATGACTTAGAAGAACTTCACAGCAAATTCTTTCTTACAAAACAGCTGTCCTTCTGATCGACCGCATGAAAGTACATTATCCACCACATGGAAGTACAGAAGCCTCAAACCAGGAATGCGTCCGATTTAAGGGACGTATCCTGCTTTCTAGTTTCTTCCCAGCCTGACTCGGTGGTATAACCGATTCCACAAAAACTAGTTTCACAAACTGCTGCTTAGCTTTAACTCAAAAGTTACAACTGATGACGGACTGCAGCTCACTTATCTTACCTACTCGCATACGTGATCTACAGTTGCGGACCATTTTAACACAGCAACCGTTGCAGTTCACAAGAGGAGGTTGATTTTTTGGTAAGGCTGTGTAGTTGAAGGGATCTTTGCATCTTGCGTCTTGCCAACTGTCGCATTCGTAGCAGTAAATGGATCAAGCTGAGTCAAATACAAGCGAACATTATTAGTTACAGTAAATTCAATTGTAAGCTTTCCAAATAGTTCTCAATTTTGATCTCTTAACACTTCTGAATGAGCCTACATTTTAAACGTTCCCAGGTTGAGAATTTAAATCTCTTTTGATAATTCAATGCTTGCACATTTTCAGAAAAATTATCCCATAGATCCTGGTATTGAGTTTACAAGACAGACTGGATTTACGGTATCGTCGACTAAAGCAAGCTATGTTTATCTTTTATCTTATCAACACCAAACTCTAAATTCATTATGACGCTGACAACAGAAAAAAAATACTTTTGTTTTGTTCACTCAGTGTGACGTTCTCGATGCGTCCTGGTCTGTCCTTCACTTGGCTCGTGACATCTCACCAACGTCCACTCACTTGGCGCTCACCCTACTCTGGCCAAGATTCTAGATTCGGATTATCCTATACAACCCGTCCAGCTTTCCTGTTGACATATTCAACAAGACAACCGCTGCCTCCGTAGCAGTTGTCTTGTTCCGCGTTGCACGACCTATTACGCAACCGAGTTTACATTTTCGGTTCCATGTTATACTTCCTGGTCTATCTTGCTGGTCAATACCTTTACATCAAGTACACTAACCATAATAATTAATAGAATTAAAACTATCCAAAATATCACTGATTTGAATAAAAACCCTGAACCACAAAACAAGGAACAAAAACAATAACTAAACAACTAAATTGTAAGTTATGTTTAATACCTTATCTTTATGTACATTTCGATGACATGATCATCATCCTCAGAGGGTTTTAACACTACTCGTAGTGTTAAAATTCGATTTATACAATAAGCAGTACATCGCTGAACCGCTGACGTGAGTTGAGCTAATTTCCAAAATTAAGTTTATACGGTTTCAACCAACTATTTGGAAAATTGATCTACTAACGAAGGCACTAAATAGCTGAAACATATTAGTAGAATTTATTTGTACCTAAGCCTGTAGTATATAAGCATAGATCATGAATAATGCATAGATCTCGCATCCATACGGCAGCAGTGTGG
>JAGFPH010000856.1:245836-289840 GCA_018207615.1 Philaenus spumarius
AGGCAGTTCATTATTTTATGGCAGACAATTCAAAAATATACTACACAAATCTACACTAAGCATTAGGAAGAAATAACTTGTTACCACACCTACAAGTTTAATAAAATAGCGAGTATTACAACAAAAACATCAAATCCAAACGCTGGTAATTACAATATCCACCTTTAGTCATTCGGGTGAGTTAACTACAACTATTCATTACTTTACATCAGATCTGCGGACTCTCTTTCTAATTGGACACCTTTTAAAATTACCCACTAACTAATATTTGTTCGCTTCCTGAATCTCAAAAACTGATCAAAAGACTATATTATTTTAAACAAACAATTTTAGCTTAACCCTTAAAGTGTTAAAGTGCTAAACTAAAATATGAGCTACCGCTCATTTAGAGTTAAAAAAATATATATTTATTTTCTCAGTGTTCTTTTTAAATTTTGATTCTTGAAAAATACTCAACTAATTTTAAAATTGTTTTAAATTTTTTTAAAGAATTTCACTTTAGGAGCGTTTCACAAAATGCATGGAGAAACGTGTGACGGCAAAACCTGATTCACCCCCAGCAACAAGAAAACTATATACTCTGCTATACAAACGTGTACAGTAGAACTCCAATTATCCGGATTAATTGGGACCGGACCCGATCCGGATAATCAAAAATCCGGATGATTGGATTTTTCTCGAAAAAAGGCCGTTCTTAGGAGAAAACCGTAAACAAAACACAATAGAGAACATTTACGGTATTTATTATGAGAAAACAGTATCAATGACAATGTTTACATTACGTAATATTTACAAACAATACTAAATCACTGTAAAATACATTAGGGGGATTCATGCAACCTGTGTTAAGTATTGTAAACGTTGTAAGTGCGGTAAAATCGAGAAACTCGTTTGACAGAAGTGTGCTATTTAGAGTCGATAACACACTCGACTTTACCATGGTCTGGGGTCCTGTAAACGAGTGGTAATGTCGTAAAACTCATGGGAAAGGTAATTTGAGGTTTTCATCTTGAATCAACAAAACAGGTTGTTTGTTATAATTTTGTGTTTTTCTTGTTCTTGTTTTATTTGAGATGGAAAATAATAATAACAAGAAAAGAATTCGGAAGGAACCGGGAAAACGATAGAGCAAGGAAAATAAACATTTTCTCCTATCTTTAATTTCCGGGAATCCGACGAAGTTAGAGATAATTTTCTTTCTTTTTTTACGTTCTTGTTGACCCTCTATCTGGCAGTTGAATATTTCTATACTGGCAGGCACATTTTTACTACTGGAACACATTTTCATCTAAAAACCTATCTAAACCATTTTAGTAAAGTACATTTATACATTTTCGTGTTCAGAAAAGTACAGATAACATTTCTGTGTATTTGATTTTGTTTGCACAAATATGTTAGCAAAAAGGAACCAAAAAGAGGCCTAATCTTGTTATAAATATAAAAAAATGCAATATATACATTATTTTGTAAGTATGGAAGAAAATCTCTTTTACAAACTAAAGAATATGATTAAGAGGCATATTCTAAACTTAAGTGATTTAGCCTAGAGCACGAAAACACAAAATGTTTCCAAAAAATGCAGAAAATGAGGCCTAATTTTATCTAAAATATAATTCACAAATTATAAAGTGCGTAGGGTATTACAGTTTCAGTCTAAAGAACTGTAAAAAGAGTGATGTAATCAAAATAATGTAATAAACTATACACCAAATCAATGCTTAGAATGTTCCGAGTACAGTAATACATAAAAATATAACAAGTAATTCCTATTTTCTAAAAAGAACCCCTATGAATGAACCCATTTCGTATTAATTATTATGCCAGTAATAAATTACTCAGGTATTCATATTCTTCAATTTATTATTTTTCGGGTAGTACAGTAATGTATAGAACCTCGGAGGGGACAAGGCTGCAGCTATCCTGAACATATTTTTATTGTCAATTTTTTGTTATTAGAAATCCTTTTTTACAAAATAAATATAAAAAATATTGATTAATTATCAAAATGTTGTTTTTATTTACAACCAAATTGAACAATTAAATGAGGAGGACTTTTCCTTTCTACTTGTCTTTGGTGTTTCAATTAAAAGTTATTTATTTGATCAAGCTCACAAAACCTGAACAAAGACAACCTTACTTTAGCAAATAACACTTTAACACATTTGCACAATGGGTCCTTCATTCAAAATTCAAATAACAGTTTACCATGATAACACATTAAGCATTTACCACAGGTTGCAGTATATTATTTTTAATATACCAGGTAGAGTCAGCCGTTTTGCTACCTTAAATCGATTCCGCATCCGTTTGACTATGTTCTTATTCAAATCTGATCTGGATAATTGGCGATCCGGATAATTGGAGTCCGAATAATTGGAGTTCTACTGTATACAAATTTTTTGGACGTGGTGAGCCTATAGGAGTTTACACTTCAAAAATGTTTAACCGTGGAGTCTTAAATGATGATTGATGAATGATTGATTCGTGTCACACCCAAAATATAATGATTCTAGGCTTAATTTGTCAGTCGAAACACCAAGATACAAATTTTACACTGGGTATCTTCATAGGTTTTTTACCGACCTTACGACGACTTATTCGAGTTTAGTAATTAATTGTATTGCAGGGCGTCATGTGAAAGTCGGAGGCTACAACAGAGAAGAAGCACCGCTAATCCATGCTCCTAAGTCGTTGTTCGACCGGCCGTCGCCAGCTCTGGTGAAAATGCGACACGATCTCAGATTACAAAAATACCGTTGTGGAGTCAGACCTGCGATAACGCCTCCGGGTTTGAAACCCGTTCAACTGACGAAACCGCCTCCTGAACCGGAACACGTTCCTGAATGGTTGATCCACGAGGATTGCGCGCTTTTACAGGTAAATCACAAACTCTTGTTTCCGTCTGGATTTAGTGACGTTTATAAATAAAAGATTGTAACGCATCTGTCACCAATAAAGATCCACTTTGTGGTCAAAGCTAGGTATATTTGCAACACGTCACGAATTATAAGAACCAAAGAGAGGTGAAGCTTCACCTTGCCATTTGTAACATCACGTATTACAAAGACATGAAATTTCAAGAACACATTTCATTTTATTAGCGAATTCCCTTAGGAAAGATGAGCTATTGCATCGACTCGTATGGTGTGACCTAAGGTCGAGAGTGGTCCATGAACACTGATCATGGTCCCCAGAACACGTTTTGGGAAGTCATTAAACATGTTATACATATATGTGTTCGCACTCTATCGGCCTCCAATTTGTTACGCCCATTGGTTTTCTAAGTCACTCGAGACGAGTTGGTTAGCCATAAAAATCCAACAACCAGATGCATGTTGGAACGAAGTTCCTTAACGCGGTTTGCGGTAGGAGTCAAGAAATAGAAAATGTAATGCATTGCTATGGCAACGACAAAAATAAAATACGAGTAATGGAAAAGCGTTACAAAATTGGTTGCTATGGCAACGAATGTAAACAGATTCAAGAAACATGTGTTTTGGTTCATCAGTTTTAAATTAAGACGATCGGTTCCGTCCGGCGTAGTTCAGATATTATCGTCAAGCGCTGAAATACATCCAATAAACATACGCATGTTGCCGTTAAGATAGGTAAAGTAAATTAAACATATACACACAGATTTTAGGTTAGGCCTAGACTGATGAACGAACATTTTATGTTTATTGAATGTACTTACAATGAACGGACATTTAACTGTGTTTACCACAAGTTATGTTTTTTGAGCTTTGATGTTATAATTAATTCTGCACCATTGTTATAATAACATTAAACGTATGGAAACAGTAAATATTTGTATAAAAACAATCAATAATAAACGGCTATTAAAATGTGTGTATGTTGCCTTTAAGACTGGTAAAATAAATTAAACATACACACAATAATTTTAGGTTAGGCCTAGACTGATGAACGGACATTTTAAGTTTATTGAAAGTACTTACAGTGGATGGACATTTCTGTGTTTACCATTTTAGCTTTGATGTTACAATTCATTCTGCACCATTATTATAATAACATTAAACATGTGGAAACAGTAAATATTTGTATAAAAACAATCAATAATAAACGGCAAATGAAAGATTAAAATTATGCGTGTATGTTGCCATTAAGGCTGGTAAATGAATTGGAAGAAAAGGCGTGATGAACTTCGTTACTGACGGAGGTCCCACGACCGTACAGATTTACTTTTTTTTTGACTAGGTGTAAAGACTTTGTACTAAACTGAAAGTTTTTTGTGGTTTTATCTAAAAAAAAATAAATATGGGAGACATTCTGTACATTTTATGTGATTACACAATCTTAAAGCCTGCCTGGTTCTCCCAAAATCAATCAAAACGTAGAACACCACAAAAGTACCCAGTTCAAATCCTCTTGGGAGATTTTACCGCGGGCAGCTTCTGATCTGATACCGAAAGGCGGAGGTGCAAAGCGCTGTCCATAATCTGAGGCCGAAAGGCGGAGGTGCAAAGCGCTGTCCATAATCTGAGGCCGCAAGGTCGAGGTGCAAACTTGCATTTGTTTTGACACAATATACCAAATAAATAACTTATAAATAAATAAATATTTTTTTTTAGATTTAAAATAGACAGATTTTAAAACAGCGAGATCCCAACAATAACGGAAGAAGTCTCACCAATAAAATGTGATTTACATTTACTAAGTAAATAATTTTTAATTACAACTTTTTTTTAATCCGACCTTTTTTGCATTCTCACCATACCCCCAGTTACAAAGGTGACGGATAAAAATGTTTAACGCTTTACGTTGATTTAATTTTATTGATTTGTGTGATAGATTACACTTGCACATAGAATGCAAACAACATAACTAACAGCTGTCATGTTAGTTAAACAGATTGTTAATAGGCACCTTTCATTAGGAACCATATGAAGTATAATATAAAAGTTTTTTAATAAATTTGTGTAACAAAAACGTAGATTTTAAGCTGTTTGTCTATTTTTTGTCAATAGCGGGGAACATAAGCTTTAAAATTTTGCTTCTATAATTAATTTTGATGAAGAATTAAGGGAGATATCAGTTAGCGACAAAAAAACACCTTTGCGAAATAATATATAAGGATAGTTTCACATCTATAACTAGGGGAAACTCCTGCGTGCTCTGCACGCCAACCCTCTTGCAACCTTCTATACATATAATCATGTTATAATTGCTTCATAATAAGGGTGTAGAATTAATAATAACCCCAAAGCTAAGATGGTAAATAATATTAATTGTTCAAATCATATTATTTCGTATATTTTATAACACCAGTTATAATAAGGTTAAAAGAACCAGCAAGGCTCAGATCTACACTTTAATAAAAACCTAACTTAAAAGTTAGAAATACAAATAATTGCTTCAAAGATTGAAATCAGCTAATATTAGAGCAAACAGCTGTTTCATCTGTTAGTTTATTCAATTGGTTGCTGTGGTAATAAATGTAAATACATTCGAGAAATATGTGTTGGTTCAACAGTCTAGGCCTAACCTAACAAAAAAACACCTTTGGGAAATAATATATAAGGATAGGTGTCTGAACATGTGTCTTCTTTAACCTAAAAAGATAACTTGTTAGTAAATTAGATGCACTTCGTAATAATATTACCATCAATATAATAAATACAATTAATTTAAGTACGTTTTAATAAAAAGTTTGTACTTTCTATGTTTAGGCTGTACAAGCTATCCAAGAATTACTTTTAAATTTGATGATTATATCACCTGGACATACGCCTAACTGGGAGATGGTTGCTGATAATGTCAACATGGTATCTCGTATATATAGATCGCCTAAACAATGTAAAAACAGGTAAAGTAAAAGTGTGTTACGCTAAACATTATAATTAAATAATAATGTAGTCACAATCGATGATTCTGGCTATTTGCATTAATACAGTAGTAAACTGGATAAAGTCATCTGGAAAAAAGAAATTGGGCTGTAAACTTTGGTGAAGTGTAGGAATATTCATTCAAAATGTCAGAAAACTACGAGGTGTGGTACAAAAAATACGGTGAATGCATTTTTAAAGCAACAACTGCTGACGCTACATCCATTTGATATAATATGTGCGATAGCCTGCTGGCCTACGTGCAATAGCGCACGTAGACAGAATCATTATTTAGCAAAGTACCCGCAGTAAGTACCTGTCTTAATTTTGTTTTCTGCAATTCTGAAAGCGATTCGGATAGTTGGGGTTCGGATAATTAGGAGTTTTACTGTAATTGGAGTGAGTACAAAATTTCTTCCCAGAATTTTGACTGATGAACAGAAGGAAAATCGTGTCACAGTTTGCGTGAAATCGAAGGGTTGTCTTCATGTAGATTCATGGCCAAAATTGTAACTGGAGATGAAAGTTAGATCTATGGCTATGACCCTGACACAAAAATTCAGAGTTTCTATAGAAATCAGTACCTCCCTTCGCCCTAAAAAAGCACGTCAGTCAAAGTTGAACATCAAGGACATGCTCATTGATTTGTTTCTTTTTTTTTATAGTGAGGGCATAGTGCTTCAGTGAGGGCATTCAGTGCTATCAAAGTTTGTTCCAAGGGGAACAATTATAACCTCCAAATTTTCCAAGGCGGTACTGGAACGTTTGCGAAATGATGTGTGAAGAAAAAGAACAGAAAAACGGGCCATAAGTCGCTTTTAAATTCGCGAGTTTTTGGCCTGAAAAAGCAATCCTGTCTCCACATCCGCCTTACTCACCATATTTAGCACCGTGCAACTTTCGGCTCTTCCCAAAAATAAAAAACGTGCTAAAAGGAAAAGGTTTTTACACCATTCCCGACATTTAGGTGCGACCCCGCAGCTGAAACCTGTTTTGAAAGAAGCCTCCCAGTAATGCTTCCAGTCTAAATTAAATATTAGACAAGTTCATCGCTAGCCAAGGCCGGTACTTTGAAGGAGATTAATTCAAATACTATGTAAGTTTATTCACCATATTTTTTATCACACCTCGTATATTTTTTTTAACTCTTTTACATATTTACGTACCCATAAGTATATTGATTTGTTTGATACAAGAAACTGAAATCAATGTATCCAATTCACAGATTTACTCTTTGTACCAGGGAATCAAGTTTTATAACAAGTTGCATTGTGAATTAATCTTGTACTAAATATCTATGTTTAAAGACGAAATAAATGTTTGCTGCTGGTAATTTATATTATGTTGCTCCTGTAAATTCATATTATGATATTAATTTTCTTTCTCCAACTGTATTAATAACTGGATTGCCATCAAACACTTTTTTTACTGTCTAATGTTTGAGTATTTAAAAATCTTGTCCGGTTTTTATATACAGTATTTGTATATGAACTTCAATTACATTTAATACTAGGGGAAATCCCTGCGTGCTCCGCATGCCAACCCCGTTGGAACCTTTTGTACACATAATCATATATTTTTGATAAAGTTTTATAAATTAATAATAACTCTAAAGCTAAGATGGTAAATAATGTTAAATGTTCAAATAAAATTATTTCAGCAGTTATAATGAAGGTTAAAAGAACCTGCAAGGATCGGGTCTACGCTTTAATAAAATAATAACCTAAAAGTTAGAAATTCAAATAATTGCTTTAAAGATTGAAGTCTGCTTTTAATGAAAATATCAGAGCAAACAGCTGTTTTATCTGTTATTTATTGAATGGTTGCTATACATTCAAGAAATAATACGTGTTGGTTCAATTAGTCTAGGCCTAACGTAAGAATTTTTTCCGACTAAATTTACAAATATTGAAATAAAAAATGTTTTTATCAAAACTAATTATAGCACAATATTATGTTACTCAGGTAGCTTTTTATTAGTAAAATTATTTTTTCAATCAGTTCAGTAGTTCCAGAGATTACCCCTACATACAAACAAACACACAAATTTTACCTCTTTATAATATTAGTTTTGATATAATAATTATTATCTGAAGACAACTAAGTGAAGGTAATTATTACCGAACAATATACTGTATGTTCAAACACCTTCAGTCTATGATTTGGATATTGGAGTACTTACTGACGGAAGGAATATCCACGTTGGTGCTGACTGACACCACTTTTATTGGAATTGAAATACGCAAAACATTCTAAATATAAATAGATGGCATGGCTAAAATTTAAAAATTGCTTCAAAGTTTGAAATCAGCTGTTAATGGAAATATTGGAGCAAACTGCTGTTTTAACTGTTATTTTATTCAATTGGTTGCTATGGTAGGTAATAAATGTAAATACATGTGTTGGTTTATCGTTCTAGGCCTAACCTAAGATTTTTTCCTTCTAAATTTACAAATATTGAAATAAAAAATGTTTTTATCAAAATTAATTGTAGCCTATGTTACTCAGGGATAGTGAAGGTTTTTATTAGTAAAACTATTTTTTCAATCGGTTCAGTAGTTCCAGAAATTACCCCCTACATACAAACAAACAAACAAACAAATTTTATTTCTTTATAATATTAGTATAGATGAAGTATCTGGAGGGTTGTTCATTTTAAATTCTGTGCATTTTGTAATAATTTGGGGAAGATTAGATTTCGAGTCTAAAAATTTGTTTAACATTTAATTTTGATTGTGTAGATATGAAGCGGTGATAATTCCTCGGGAAGAAGGCAAAATCCTTGAACCTAATGCAAAGAAGCAGAAAAAGACCAAAGGAGTTTATAAAATGCCACAGGTAAGTTTTTAATAATTTTTAAAGCACTCTGAGGATGATTAGTGTGTAAATAAACTAACTACAGTTTAGTTTAAAACTAGATTTCTGAACATATTTTTAAGACAACATCATTCACACAGAAGTCTGTTTGCCGTACGCTTAGTTTAGACTTGTCACACAGTCAACAAAATCGACACCAGCATGGATGTTTTATATGAATATAAATAAACGGTACCAGATAACTGCCACATACTTTCTCCCAGTTGAAACTTTATACCTTCCCAAGAGTAGCATAGGTGGTGGTTATTTAGAATTGCAAAAGTAGGAAACCCCCAAAAATCAGTTATTATTATTATTACCTAAACGATAATTTTTAGAAATATGCGGTTTTAAGCATATGGTAGGGTACATTAAGGGCTACAAATAAGCCAATTTTTATCAAAATCGTTAGTGCAGTTTTTGAGAAATTTGGATTTTTCTCGTTTTTTGGCTATTTTTGGGGGGTAAAACCCCTTAAAAAAAAATTTGAAAAAATGAAAAAAACCCCTGGAGGTATTCCAGAACTACACCTACATACCTAATTTCATCAAAATCGGACCGTTGGTATGGTCTCCAGCTCTGTACACATCCTTACAGACACATGGACGGACATCACCAAAAAACCACTTTGGGTTCAGGGAGCTCTAAAACAAATAATTCCACTAAAAATATTTTTGGGTTCAGGGAGCACCAACAGAGATAATTCCACTAAACATTTTTGGGGGGTTCAGGGAACACCAAAACAGATAATTTCACTAAAATTTCAAATTCGAAAATTTAGACGAAAACAATACTTTCTCTATATACTACTTATAGGGTGGAGAAATAAAAATCTTCCATGGCTTTTTTTTAGGAAATTCACATTTACAATTCCTTCTAGTATCCTGAATGAAAATCTGAAATATAACAAAAATACTATGTAAAAACAAAATTCAAAAATTTATGGCACAGAATTCGAGTAATAAGATTAGCTATCTCCCAGGTTAAACAGGTGGGGGTAGGCGAGAACCGATAGTCGAATACGTTGTTAGTTCGTGTCTAATCATCTGGCATACATGCTCGTTTTGTATTGCGTCTAGTGTTGATTATTTATTATTAATAATAATATGAGGTGTTATTAAATTTCCTGTGATGTGTTTTTTCCTTCATTAACCCTGGAACTGCTTAATATAACCCTCTCTCAGGCGCAGAACGCAACAATTTCGAACAATAGCGAAAATGTGCATAATCGATAATTTAACCCACTTAGAATCATCCAATCGTAATAAAACTGGCACTATTGGAAAGGAAATGAATTAAACTTTAATTTTTGTATTTACAACTTTTTCGTAAAACGTATATTTACATACGTAATCATCGTTTTAAAATATGCACATCGGTCTACAGCTATTTCCGTGCGCGAATCTGCATATAATTGTACTGTTATTTCCTACTTCTTCAACGTTCAAGACTATCTACACAAATATTTCTTTGGCTATTATAAAGATACCATTGGATTCGTCAAGATTTTATCTTTCTGTTGGCACTTCTAATCAGATGTCACTATAAAAATAGTATTTTTTCCAAGAATTACTCTAAACCCTTGCGATTGGACAGTTTTTCAACCAATGAAACTACCCATTTGTCAAATGATTTTACGCCTACCATATCAAATGTTTTGAAAGATTTCTTTACACCATTTTGTACAGCAAAGTCTGAATTTTGTAACGGTGGGAATTAATCCAGAAATAACCGGTTTTTTGTCTGTCTAGACGACAATTGAAATGTACATAATTATTACGTTCTAGTGAGAAAGTCTAGCGCGTGGGTTCCCACGGTATTCAAATGTCCCGTTCTATATGCAGTGTGTAGACTGGCGACTTTTCATTAGATTGATGTCATTTTGTTATTCAAATAAATATAACTCAAACACTTTTGTGAACTAAGGAAAGACAAGTATACCGTTCTTTTCTTTGATTTATCCTCTACACTTTGTTATAATAATATTTCATTTTTGGGCAAAGCATATATTAGTAAATGACGTTACAATCTAGGCCTAGGTTTGTTACCAGTCGTGCACTTGTAACATAAAAACTGTTTTTTTTTTTAATAAAAAATTTGAAATTGATAAATGTTTTTATACAGTTTTATTTAGAACTAAATTACGAAAAAATTTTACGCTTACGAAAAAAATACAAAAAAATGTTTACTACTTGTTATGTAGGCCTAAAGTTGAACTTTCTTCCTTTCGTTACTGAACATTTTTCGTTTCTTGAGCTAATAACTTTTACAATTTCAAAAGAAACTAATTTTTAGTGGCATATTTGAATTCTTTGAAGTTTCTTCTACAAAAACGGTATTGATCACTTTTGGATTGGGGTCCATTTACTATTTTTGGCGAATTTTTAAAAATATGCTTGCAAAACGCTAAATACGGGCTGGCCAATTTTAGCTTTAACATTGCCAGTTTAAGGGTTGAGTAAGTGTTGGTTCTTTTACATTAAAACAGTTTCTTGAGACTTGATGACAATGAAAGGGATAATTTCCGAAACAATGGTTGCCAAAATAATTTTGACAGTATTTAAAGTAAGTAACCTAGGCAGGGCTCGTAACAGTTCACTTTTTTTTATCTTAACTGTTACTAGCCCTGAACCAAGGCTAAAAACAAGGGGCAACAACTCGATCCTACAGTAACTCACTTCACACATTTAATTTGAAAAAAATCAATCCTGAAATTGTGACTAGGTAACACTAGTTTATTTAAAAAGTCACTTAATCTGTTGTTAAATAATACTGGATGTAAGACATTTTGACAAGAAGTCACTGTCTACCATCATAGACCACATATAATCTACATGTTTAGGGCAGTATCTGTGGTCAAGATATAGAGATGCACCCAACATTCTTGATAGGAGATTTGTCTTTGTCTCAAGGCCAGGGGTGGTTAGGGGGTCAAAACTCCCCCTAAAATCCCGAAATTTAGTACTAAAAATTAATACTAGGTTTAAAAAGTGCAAATTAAATTATAAAATAGACAACACAACAGAGGATCCAGCAACATATTTTACATCATTGTGCATTGCATGCATACTGATATTTAGATTTGCTTGATTAATCTACAACGTACAATACACATGGATGCAGTAGGTTATACAGCCTTACTCTCATGTGATCTCGTCTAATAAATAAGAAGACTAAGAATGTTCAACAAAAATACTTTACTCTAACAAAACACGTAATGCATTGTGTATTGAAAATTCTCCCAAAACGACGGTTGGCGTGCGAAGCACGCAACGCATTGTGTATTGAAAATACTCCCAATATGGGTTTGGCGTGCAATGCACTGTGCGTCGGCCGCTTCTCATAGTGTTCAGTGTCAAGCTCACATGTGCGTCCTTAGCAGTAAACGTGTTAAAAGGGTTTAAATTCAAATCCCCGGTCCTGACCTGACCCCCCCCCCCTCCCAAAAATGCGTTTGAGTATAAAGACATAGTTGTTGACAATACACTTTGAGTTATTAATTTTGTATTTTGTTTTGTTTAGACCAAGAGCAACCGCACGTTGAGAACTGCACAACTCTACACGCAAGACAATAACATATCTTTCAGCCAACTGATGAACTCAAGATTCGAATCCATCCGTGGCATCTCGAATAAACGTACTCCGACAGTGAAACCATTTTTAAACAACCCAGAAGTGAAAAATCCAAAACACGCGGAAGTTTTAGCCGGTTGCGGTATTAGCTACGATTCGCCTCTCTCCCCCGTCGATGTGGCTCAGAGACGAGCTGATAGGATTGCCAAAGATAAACTCGCAGCTGCGGTAGGTGATGTATTTGCTTTTGTATGTATACACTTTATTGGAGAGTATAACAGCTGAAACTAGCTTGCTACTGTTCATCTTTTTATTTAACGTTTATAGTATTATTAAACAAATGTTTATAGACACCAAGTAAGTTGGCAGAACAAGTGAAATGTTCAGTATCAGTAATACCTTTCATAATATTTTTGTTTTTCCTGTAAAAATAGTTAACACAAATATATAACAGTCATTTTATTTAGATAAAAGTAAGTAGTTTCTAAGCTTCTATCACTCTTAGACTATCTTTTCATTTATTCGTTTTCTTTTTCAGTGTTTTGAATTGTTCCGTACACTCAAAATATGTAATATCTTCTTTACAAAATTGTCCTGTTCTAAAGTATTTAAAAAAAAACACATATAATAACTTTAAAAACAAGAAAACCAAATATTGTTACTATTTTACTGTGAAAATACATTTACAATCAAGTCTGTATTTTTATAATTGTAGTTTCGGACATTTTCCATTATTAGTTTGTATAAAATATGATGTTTCCGAGAGAATACATTAAATCTTGTTAAAGTGGAAACAATGTCTTGTATTTTATATTTGTATACGCATTTTCTTCTTTTTTTTTGGTTCTGAGGCTATTTACTTTGCTCCTTTCATTAAGGCAAAATTTAAATTCTTGTTACTTTCTTACTAACTTAATCATGGTCAATCAAGAGTCAGGCTCCTTGCAAAATCTAAAATGGTTCTGGGAGATGTTTTCTTTATCACAGTAGCTTTGGGGAATTCAATCGAAATGAAGTAGCCTCTTATGGGCTAGAGTTTGGCAAACGCATAGCTAGTGTTCAGATGTTTCTTTATGCGCTAGACATAAGTCCAGTACTATTTTGCCCATACAGGGCAATGTCCAGAAAGGAGACCTATTATGACTAATAAGTTCTCAAATTGCTTAACTTTTGTTCTAGAGAAGGCTATAAATTTGTGTAGGCAGCCTAATATCCGGTAAACAATAAGTGTCACACGTATGAGGTCCTCACAATCAACTTCCCAGTATGACATAAATTAATATTATTGATAATAATCTGGATTTAGAAGTGCCTCACTAAGTCTTTTTTTATAACTAAATTCTACGAGACAGACACATTCCTAGAAGCTGCGGAAAGCATTTGAAGAAATTTATTGTTCAATTTAATTAAACATTTTTAATTGACACCTTATTATACTTTTAATAAAAAACACAATGTATCAAAATTTACAGTTCACAATCAACTAAAAGTCGTGAGTATTACTTGTTATACTAGTTTAGACACGTTCAAGGTCAAGACACTTATAACCGGTTTCAACAGGTTAGTCTATGAGATAGGATCTGGTTTTGTTATTTAATAGACATACCTTATATGTTTGGTACAGTATTACTATTTATAAAAATACAACTTCGTGTAAATTTGTTCAATTAACTTTCTATTATTTACTTATAGAATACTTATTTTATTTGTTTGTTCGTTCTTATTTCGTTCATTTTTATTGTTCAATCAAATATTATTGATAAACACTTAAACATGGTTCCATTAATAAGTAAAATTCTTTAAATGATAACTTTAAATTCAGTCCAACAGCACAATTATAACAAATAACTGTTAATTGGATCCATAATTCATTTATCAGTTATTTGTTACGGTGTAAAAAAAGACAATTTGCGTATAGGCTAATTATGAGCAGCAGTTGGCGTTTTTGCGTGGGCAGGTGGGCACTGTTGCTGCTGGGACTGCTGCTGTCGCAGGGAATTCCGTTGTCACTTCGCCGGCTGTCACGCCTAACACGTCCGCTCAACGGCCGGGAACTACGCTCACAGTACAGGTATATACAGCTGAATGTAACGCTTGTATTTTCTGTGATGTGTGTGCTTGTTGTGTGCGAATGAAGAGTGAAATCTTGATTTTAAACTTTTTAGGAGAAGTACACAAGTTTTTATTATTTCACGAATTATTTGACTGAACACTGTGCTATTATAAAATTCTCCTTCTAACTAAAAATCAACATCACAAGCAAGGCACAACTAATGTCGAAAATTCACATCAAACAAGAACTTTAAAAAACCACTTCAGTATTCAGTAGCATTAGAAATTTTGTTTTGAATTGTCTTTTAAATCTTGGATATTCTATTAAAAATGTTTGGTGGAATACAAATAGAATCTCACAAAAGCTTCCTTGAAAGGACGAGGCAAATCTTTTTTATATTTAGACCGTAGGCTTTGTTTGTCAAATTAATAAGTTATAAAGTACTTATTGTACACCGTCTGTGACTTCTATATTTTTCCTTATTACGCGTTTCGGGGCTTATGTCCCAGCTTCAGATAATCCCTCTATTTGAGGTCGTCAAACGTTAAACACTAAAAACATGTACATTACTTGACACACATATTACACAACGTAGGAATAAGACTACAGAAGGGATGTTAACCCCGCTTATCAACTTCACTATCTTGGATACTCAACATGGTGTCGTACAACGAATTTGACTAAAAATTAATTTTTCGTTCAAAAGTTTGTGTTTATTCAACTAAAATACTTTAAATATTTCAAATTGCTCCACGGCATCCATGTATTTGCCTTTTTAACATACATGTAAGGGTGTAAAATCATATCATTGACTTGGATACTTACACACGAAGATGAGTTTCAAAATTTGTTTGTCAGTATAAATTCTCATTGAATTATGTCCACTTATAAGATAAAATAATTTTAATACTTTAATAATATATAGATATCTCAAAAGAAGAAGTGCCTAAACTATGGTAATCTAGGGAGTTTCATTATGCATCTTATGAAATGTTTTAGTTGTATCACTATCAGCTTTATATTTTCAAAGTAAATGCCACCCAAACATTCAATACCGTACTAAATCCTGGATTCTAAAAGGAATATTTAGTTTAGTCAACCATAAAATACACACGTTTCTCAACTCTTTGACGGCTACAAGCCAATATATCGGCTTACAAAAATAGTTCTGAAAACGGACGTGAGCAGATATACAGGCTTGTTATTATTTTAGTGATTACACACTTATCTTTTACTATTTGAATTAAAATTTGCTTGTAGTGAAAGTGAAACAATCAAATTGTTTGTTACTAGTGTACAAATCAAGATTAAGTATTTTTATTTTCCTCTAAATTTGTTGTTTATTTGTGAAATCAAGTAGGGCTTTCACAAAGTAAATTTTACTGATGAAGTGAATGAGCTATATATTAAAATATTCTCTTGAAATTTTTAGTATTTGTACAGAATACACTAATGTACTAGAAAATAACAATATAAACCCTAAAATAATTTGTTTAGTTATCCATTCGTATGTGTATTTGACTCCAAAATAAAAAGTAAATAAAATTGATGATTTTTAATGGGTGAAATATTCAATAGAGTTGTGTGAGACCTAGGCCAATTTTTTTCAATTGAGCAGTCAAACACGGCTAGGGTTAATAAGTTTACAATGAAGCGCACACTCATTTATTAGCACGCATCCTGTGCTATGATATCTCACAGATTTATTTTAAGTTCCCCTTCCCAAAAGATTAAACATATATAGCTGGTCTTAACATTTGTTTGTTTTTTTTTTAAAGCCATAGCCGTAATGATTCTAAATCTTGTTCCATTAAGACTCTAATTTCTTCATACGACAAAATGTAATGTGATGTGTATGTTGTGTAGGATGCGGTCAGTGTCGGGAGTCAAGTGGTTTCAAGAACTATCAACCCTCCGTCACCACAGCGGGTAGTGACAGCGAGCATCACTGCAGTATCTCAATCTCCCACCACTATGGGGACCAAAGGTAAAATTTAGTATTTAATCACGCTTCGTATGTACGTGAGTAACATATAATATAATAGCTGATCTCACCCATCATCTGTAATACTTAAACAAACCCAGTTTAGTTTTGGGGTTATGTTTAAAACTTCAATCGTAATAATTTCTTGTAAAGTTGATTTCTTTTAAATATGAGTTATAGAACTAATATATACGTTATAATATTTGCTTTGAGATTATACAGGTATATAAATACAACCTTTTATCATCAATATATTTGTTTATACAAATTTAAAGAAAAGATACCTATTCGTTTAGCAGCTGATTTTACCAATCATCTGTAATACTTAAACAAAAGTTGATTTTTTTAAATTTGAGTTATAGAACTAATGTATGCTATAATATACATTATATTTGCTTTCAGGTTATAAACACTATACCGGTATATAAATATAACCTTTTATCATCAATATATTTGTTTATGCAAATTTAAAGAAGATATACCTATTCGTTTAACTTCGGAAACATTCGTACATCTTCATATAACGTATAAACATATTCGATTATTAATTTCTTCACTATAATATTAATAACCTCTAAATCATTTTTATGATCTAGCAATATGAAATAAAAAGCAATTAAAAGATAGTATTTTTATCTTTCTTTAAATATATAATAACGTATGTAAATAAAAATGTTTAACAAATAGGCTTACAGTTTTATAATCCTTATTATTGTACGCATTTAACGAGTTAAAAATCCCCGTCAGCATAGTTAGGTAGGCCTAGAAAAGTAGGCCTTAATGTTGTTTTTAAATAGTACTTTTCTAAATTATGCATTTCAGATATGAATCTTATCAATCTGCCTGTAATTTTTCACGGGCTGACTAGTCAAATCTTATAAAAACGAGTGTACGTCTTACGTACGTGAGTAACAATATAATATAACAGCTGATTTCACCCATCATCTGTAATACTTAAACAAAACCTAGGATAGATTATACTTTGGGGTTATGTTTATAACTTCAATCAATAGTATAAGTCCTGTGAAGTTGATTTTTTTAAATAAGAGTTAAAGAACTAATGTAGGCTATAATACGTTATAAGATTTGCTTTGAGGGTACAAAATGAATATAAATACAACCTTTTGTTATTCATGTATGCAAATTTATTTATGCCATAAATCAAATTTTACATAAATGTAATTAAACAAAATATCATCTATGGATTAGTGCCCACATAGACACGAGGTCTGTGCGTGGACACAAGAATATACCCATTAATTTAACTTTGAAACATTTGTACATCTTCGTATAACATATAAACTTATTTGATTATTAATTTCTTCATTATAACATTAATTCATCTAAATCATTTGATCTATCAATATGAAATAAAAATCAATTAAAAGATAATATTTTTTTCTTTATTTAGATATTCAATAATGTATACAAATAGAAATGTTTAACAAATATGCCTACAGTTTTATAATCCTTATAATTGTACGCATTTATCGAGTTAAAATCCCCCTCAGCATAGTTCGGTAGGCCTAGATAAAGTTTTTGTAATAGTATTTTTGTAAATGATGATGTATTTCTGATACATTATCTACCTGTGATTTTGCACGGAGGTTTACTAGTATATAGATAGAACATATTTCTTCCTAGACTTAACTATAGAACATGATAATACAACTAAGGAACCAATCTGTATCCGTCAAATATTGTTCTTTGATAAATGAGTCAATTTTTTATTCCACAAAAAGATATTTGTTCACTTTCACTTCATGCAGCTTGAATACAAATTAAATTAGAAAGTAAAGTATAAAAATTTTCACTGATTCATTACGAAACATGAAAAGTTATATATGTCCTAACATATGAAAAGTTATATACAACACAAAAAACAACTAATTTGTATCACGTACCGTATCATTACTGAAGAGTCAGCTGGGCAGTGTACGGTTTGGATTTCTTTTTTGCCAGTATACAAACTAACCCTACCATCGATTATTTTACCAGAATAAGTATAACTTTTATCTCGATATAGTTAGCAGAGGTTGAGAAAATCAACAGCTTATAAATGTGTCATAAATTACAACTCTTATCACTTCACAAACATTCAAATGAGTCGTAATTAATGACTTCTATCACTTCTAGGGTTGATATTAGATTTTTTTTTTTTTTTTTTGCTTTCCATGCCACTTTGTGCCTTTCGGCTAACGAGCATGTTTTTTTGGGTTTTTAATATTTTATGGTCCCCCGCGGGATTTGAACCCGGGACGTCTTGCTTATGAGGCAAGTACCATAGCGGTTGAGCTATGACAGAGGACTGGATACAGGGTTGATATTAGATTCATTATAATTTCAAGAATAGGTTTATTTGTGCAGTAGAGTACCGCTATTCCTAACAGAGTTCCAAAAATATTCCGATATTTTAAACATAAAAACAGGAGAAATTAAAAAGATTTTCATGGTAAAACATATATTTATTGTTATACAAAGAAGTTAAATAGAGACATACAAAGAGCCTAAGCTTGATGAAAACACCTGAAACCAAATTGGAATGAAAGCTGGTTACTTACAGTACATGTCGGCTCCATTTATACAATTCTGTAGAATCATTTTTAATCACTGCTAAACACAAAAAATAACTAATTTAATAGTTATTAAATTAACTCACTTAAGAAGTAGAGTCAGTGATTTTTTTTCTGACGAAGGATGCAATGTTCCGCCATCGCCTCATGAACATTACATCATTCGGTGATCCCTTCCGTTGCGTTGTGTTTTGGTTAATGGACATTGACATTGCGGGATGTAAGCTACCGCAACAAGCGTCGGGTGAAACGGATATCGGGTCCGTTAGAAAGAAGGAATGATTAGATACAACAGCTAGGCACTAGTAGTGTTGTTGCCACTTGCCGGTTGCGTTCATTCGCTTTCGTTATCCCGAAAGAATTTTACTTTTTTCTCGATCTTTATCTATACGATGGATGCACTAACGGACAGACTGGGGGATGGCAAAACAGACAGTTCAAACAATCTATCCCTTCCCTTCCGTTTTTAGAAGAAAACAGAATCGTAACACAATGGAAGGAAAAAACGAATTGTAAACCTACACTAAGGTGAAGTTAAGAACATTTACCGCGTCTAGGTGTGATATGAGGAGCGTTCACCTCCTCCTTGCTTTCCTCCGAGCCGATCAACGCTGTATAGAACTGACACTAGCAGATGTCCCCCCGCACTTAATTTAACAAGTCAATACGTTATTTATGAAACCCTCCTATTCCGAATTTTCGCTAAACCGAACAGTGTTCGGTCCCAATTATTTCGGAATAGTGGGACTCTACTGAAGTAACCTTAGAAAGGCAAACCCCTATCATCCCAACTTCATCCTTATTCTGTCGTGCGGCTTTGCATCATATTTAACTACCAAGTGTTTGACTTGAGTTATAAAGTCGCCATTTAACTTTGATATTGTTAATGTTCCAGTGGTGACACCAACAGGTAAACTAAGCACTGCACATATACAAGTGTACCAACATCAGCATAGACAAGCTTTGGTCCGTCAACAACAACTGAAGGCGTTACAGTCACGTGCGGCTGCGGGTCAGAAAGTATCTGTTGCGGTAACGGGAGTAACGGCAGCACAACAACAAGCGAGGCTACAACAGCAGGTTGGTTATGATGACTTTCTTCCGCTTCCGTCTAACACTGTATAATAAACAGACTCTTTCTTTTTAATTATTTAAGTATGAAGTTAATTTACAACAAAATGTTGATTGTATTTAAATGTCTTAAATTACCTAATACTATAAATGAATACACTGTTTTTTTTAAATTTGTACAGGGTTGAACAAAGTTAGTGTTAAAAACTTCGGGAACTGATTCTATGGGTCAAAATAAATAGAAAAACAAGAATAATATTTTTTCGAAAAACTATTCATTTTCCAAATATCCGCCATTTTGTTTCTTTTACTAAATAATTAATATCTAGAGAACAGTTTAACCGATTGAGTTCAAACTTGGCATAAAGTTTAACCTAACAATGATCTATCTTAACAAAAATACGCGATTATATGATGCATTTCAAAATGGCGGCTGTTTGAATATTTCAAACCTAAATTACTCAAAACCCGTTCATTTTAACAAAAAATGTCAAGACACATTTTTTGTAGCCCTTTTGATTCCCTATCGGTTGGTGTAACTGTTAAAACAATCGAATGAAGGATAAAGCTAAGTTATGTGTAATAATTGGTTTGTTCAACCCGACATCCTATACCAACACAGTAAATACTACAATATTGTATGTAAATTTGCTGATATTATCTTTAACTTAACTATGATTCTTCATCTGATTGTTTTGAAACTTAAATCTTCCAATAGGGAATTAAAAGGGCTACAAAAAAGGTACCTTGACATTTTTTGTTAAAATGTACGGTTTGTGAGTAATTTAGGTCTGACATTTTCAAACCGTCGCCATTTTAAAGCGCATGATTGGATATAATTGCTTATTTTTCTTAAGATAGATCACTGTTAGGTTATTAAACTTCATGCCAAGTTTGAACTCAATCGGTTAAACCGTTCTCTAGATATTAATTATTTAGTAAAAGAAACAAAATTATGGTTATTTGGAAAATGAAGCGTTTTTCAAAAAAAATATTCTTGATTTTCTATTTATTTTGACCCATAGTACCATTTCCCGAAAATTTTAACACTAACTTTTTCCACCCTGTATAGGATTTCAATTCTATTTATTTTAATCTCTGTTACTCTTCAATTACAAAATATTTCATTTAAGACTTGAGCACAATGTATAGTTATTTTAATGTAACAATTTGATTCTATGTTACTTAATTTGAGCTCTTTTATCTCGAGTAGATGGTTGGTGGTTATTAAATATGCAAATTTTAAAAATATATTATATGTACAACTTAAATCTAAACAAAATGAAAATCTTACAGCTAGAAAATTAAAGTTTGAAAATGGTATATCAAAATCTGAATGTTTGTTCAGGTTTATTAATCACTGTTCAAATTTTGTAGATAAGTCCAGATGAATTTAAATTTTAGTAGATCTTTCCTTAACTTGCAGATTTCCTTATGCATGGATATATAATTAGAATCTGACTTTATACTTTTATTTACTTGTTGGTTATATAAAGTCAATCTTCTTCTGTATTTTAATTAGGTTCGGTTTAGCCTTTTCTTATACTCTTAACAAAATTGTGGAATCTTCAAATACATCTGTCTTGGACAAAGGATACCTCAGAACATTAGCTATATTTTTTTAAATAATCCCGGGCCCCTACAAAGGCAACTGCCTTCGTTGTGAAATGTCCGTCACTCATACACTTACTGGCACTGGGTTTTGACTTACAATCATTTAAATATTTTATTTTTCTCTATTATTATATAGAATTGTTCTAAAAATGGTTCTTAATATATTTTTCCATCATACCAACGCAATAAACCATTGTTTTCAGGACTATCAGCTTTGTAAAACTGAAAAAAGGACTAGGCCGGGAAAGAAGGTTCCACGATTTGTCACTACGAGCGCTGCTATTCTACTTGCCGTATTCCATTATACAATGTTTAAACAGCTGACTGTTTCTAGCAACATAAACAAATTGAACAATAACAAACCTTTGATGTTGTTAGTTTATTAGCCTATAGACTATTGCCAAAAAGTGTAAACGTACTTATAATGACTGATTCAAATATTAATATTCCTGAATAAATATTGGAAAGAGCACCTGACTTTCAAAAGGATACCCAAAATGTGTTTAACAGTTTTTGTCATTCTGAAAATGTCCACTTTTTACAAAAGAAACTTCCAAATTATTGGATTAACATATCGAATAATCAAAACTGTACCATCAGCATTTCTTTCAATTTGTAAAATTACTTACTGCTCTTAACCTAATAAATATTTGATTGTTTGAACAAGTTACTTTTGTTTGTATTTAATAGCTGGAAACAGTTCAAATATATCAACAAATAACAAGTTAAGAGGGGTGTTGTAGGACCAAGTTTATTTTTAGCCACCCTGTATATTTTATAAAAGGTGGTATGATGAAAAGTACTGTTCATAACTCGTCCGAAAGTGCTATACCGGTGCTTGATCGAATTCAAGTATTCGGCTTCGCCTCGTACTCGAAACTCGATCGTGCACCGGTAACGGCCACTTTCCGGACTTGTGATGAAATATACTATTATCCACTGTTACATTATTTAAAACTGTTTATTTTGTACTTTTCACTCTTATACATCCAATATTTCTATGCATTATTCGTCGCCGTACAAATCTTTCACTATAAACGCTGATGTGATTAAACTCATCTATACGCAACTAGCCTAAAACTGTTAGATAATCGAAAGTTATCATTTTGGTAACACATTTCTGCATTTTCTAATTTGTTTATCTTATAACACTTTTTCAATTGGTCCTTAATTTAAATAAATTTACAATGCTTGAATTTACTCTTACTTATCATATTAACATGAAATACAATTATATACAAGAATAGCAACTAGGTTCCTTCCTTCTCATTTATGTTATACAATTTTTTGTTATTATTTGTTTTTTGAAAAAGGTAAGGTTAAAAAATAGGTTTATTTAATTTAGCTGCGGTTATATACAATCCATGCTTTGATAATTATTGGTTCAATATTTTTAAATTCCAAAGTTATTTACAAGTTTAAAAACAGATTTTGAGGTTATGCTCTATGCTTAACATACATCTTAATGTTCTATTGCTCTTATAACCACAAACCCTTTACATTTATTTAATTTACAGTTTATCGATCATTGAAAATGTTACAACTGTGAGACAGTTTGACTTTACGTTGAACTAATGTTACAGGTGAAACAAGGGGGTGTTACGAGAGCTGTTACAGAGTCAGAGATGGCGGCTATACTGAAGCGACAAGCGATGGTCGCGCATAATAACTCTCCAGCTGGTAAGACAGTGGTAACTTCAGCAGCGACATCTTTAACACCGGCGCAGATACTCGCGCAAGCCGGACTGCAAGCGCAACAACCCGGTCAAGTTGCGACTCTTGTGAAGACTGTTCCAGGGCAAACGCATATCCCTGTTGCAGGACTTACGATTCCGCAGGTTGGTCAATTGCCATTTTTCTTGTTCAAGTATTTTAATCTTGTTATATAGTACCAAATACAGTGAATGCTCGTTTTAACGGACTAATTAGGGGAAGATGTCTGCCAAGAAACTCCATTAAATCGGAAAGCATTTAAGTTTGTCATAAATAGGCCATATTTTTCATGTATCTCTCTCCACTTCCTATTTAATATACAGTATTAAGTTTGTAAATACCTTCTATTTGTTCATCATGTGATCTATTTATTGGTATTTATACTACTGCAGTTTCGGATGATTCAAGCATCAGGTATCACTCTTGCGAGGTCGTTTGAACATTAAAAGTAATGACGACACATGACATAACGCAAACATTCGTCACCGTATATCTCATGGCACTCGTGCGTGGTTCCTGAACTATGTTAGCCATCGGTATGCGACCTCTTTCCCTTGTCAATGACGTGTTGTGAGTACCTACTGCCACTCCTGTTGGTCCGATCGCTATCAACAAACTTAATTATCGAATCAAAGATATTGAAACTAAAAGACAGTTTGTCATTCAACACATTTGTGGACTCTAATTTAGCTGCCCGGTGGATTTCAAACTCCTCGACCATGTTCGTATACCGCATAGTCGCACTCAATGAAGTGTGAAGCAAAGTTCGATTTTACTAATTTCAAGTGTGGTTTAGGCAAGTGTTTTTTTAAATCGCTTTTCTTATTTAAGGAGAAGACGGAAACAAATAAATGGTTTAGTATTTCACTCGTTTTTCAAGTTGCGCAGTCAGACACCCAAGGTCGTTCATGAGGTCAAGTAATGCCAAACCCAATTCCAGTTCCCATTTTGAAAAGGGCGGAAACAAATATTTCTGGATTACTCACTGGTAATTTCTCACATTGTACAGTGAATAAGTCTACCCAGTTTGTTACTGGCGTTATTTTTACTTAGTTTTACTGATGTTGCTGTCTAATAGGGAAACAAAATTGTTTAAACTATATACACAAAATTAAAATAAGAAATTACACGTTAACACAATAAGACAGTTCAATTGGAAGTGAAATAAGTTGCAGAAGTAGGCGTGTCACAAGTTTTTCTTAAGAGTGCAGCACAATAGTTAAGCTAGTCTGTTATATCGAAAGTCCGATAAATTGAAGTTTGTTAAATCGAGCATTTACTATACGAGGGGTGTTCAATAAGTAAAGATACAAACCTTCCCAGGTTCAAAAATAAACACCGGGGAAATTTTATAACTGCCAATATTGTGAGTTGGCAACACTGCCAACATTCTAATACAGCTGTTTTGTCATTGTTGAACGTTTGTTTATTTGTGCATGTTTTGAAAATTACAAGTTCTCTTGAAGATTGCACTTTGGAAGAGCAACCAGCTGTTATTAGATTTTTGTTTTCTGAAGGAACAATACCATCTGAAATTTATTCAAGAATGAAAAGACAATATGGGAAAAGTTGTATAAACCGTGGAAACTTTTATAAGTGGATAGATCGGTACAAACTTGGGCGAACAAATGTGATTGATGTGCAACGTTCAGGCCGACCGATTGAGGTTTCAAATGCTTTGAAGGAAGACCAAAGAATTACAGTGGCTCAAATAGCTGAAACTTTTCATACAAGTGTAGGCACCGTCCACCCAATCATTCATGACAAGTTGAATACCGCAAAATATGTGCACGTTGAGTTCCAAAACGGTTAACAGACAACCACAAAACTGTCAGGCTTCAAATCTGCCAGGAACTGAAAAGACGTTATCAGGAAGAAGGGGGAGAAAATAAAAGTATCATCCACATATACAAGCTACAACTTGGGTTTAAAAACCAATTGACAAATAATGTCTGTTCGAAATTATTAATAAAGGTATTACTAAGCACAACTCCCATCGGAAAGCCAATGGTTTGCTTAAAAATCCATCATCAAACTGAAAATAATACATCTTTTACCTTAGGTTCATCAGTTTTCAACGTACCAGGTATGTGAAGTCCATTAAGTATTTTGTAAATAACATGTATTCCGTCACAAAAGTCTTGGAACTGTAATTATTTTTACCTCCGCTGCGTGTTATTCGTTTTGAGCCATACTGTTTGTGAGTTATCAAAGTTAAATGTGCGTCTTAATGTGTCATATATTTTCTAGTGATAATCAAATTACTAGTGTAATGGCTTGTGGAGTCATGCTGTCGAAGTCATCTGTGGTTTACTATTGCATCACTTCAGGAAAGGTCTGGCAAGCTCAAAGCATTCTGTGAAATCGAGCTCAACAAAGGCACGACCGTTACAGTAAATACTGTTGAAGGGTTTTGAGGTTAATTTAATTTTTGTAAAACATAATCAGAGACTGAGAAAGAAGAAGAAAATCCTATCAAGATAATTTTATAATCTGACCTAAACTGGATTGAAAAGAAAAGGTCATACTTCAATCAATCTTTGAAAGTATGAACATAAATCAATAACAATACAGTAATTATTACTAATACTTTTATTTATTTCAAAAAGAATATTGAATATTACAAAACTTAAAATAAATTCAAAAACATAAAAATGTATTTTCATATTTAGTTTTTTTTTTCAAATTTTGAAGAGTGTCAACATTAAAATGTAAATAACGGGTCATCGCTTAGATCAACTTTGTCAAATGAAGTTTGTCAACTTTAACTAATTATGTTTTCTGTATAGTGGTTTGTATCCCATGTTGCGTCAACGAGCACAAATGTTGTTACCATTAAAATGCTTACACAAAATATTCATTTCCCAAAGCATGGTACTTGTGAATTGATATTCATAATTTTAACTAAATTTATTTATGAGAAATCACTTCTGTGCTCTGTGCTTCTTGCGTCTGACATGTAAATATTCTATTACTGCCAATTAATTTTCTACACTACAGTTTGCATGATCAAAGGCATAACTGGTGAACTGCTCCTGCTAAAAATGTAACTTTTCAGTTCTTCTTGGGCTGGGCTGCGGTGAATACGTCAGGCTTCAATACGATGGCCAGTCCAGATTTTCAGTGGACAGTTCACCTTTTCGAAAGTCCGTCCGACGCAAATAGTCGTCAGTTGTACGATCAATGGGCATTTTATTTTTGTAAAAAAAGTAGTAAAAGACAGTCTAATATAAATTAGAAGTTAATTAAAAGTTTTACATGTGTATTTTAACGCAAAGTGTGAGGTGGACGATATAGTGTACCTAGTATCGATACATTGGTATACCTGCTAATGCATTTGATGTTCTCACTATTGACATTGTCAGAGATTATGCTACACTACAACGCTTAATGTACGATATAATTTTTCAATGAAATTTTGCAGTGTGTGGTTTAAGTTATTTTTTAGTATTATATTGTAATGTCAAAACTAAATTCAGTGGTTAAAGTGGACAAAGGAAATGGTGGTTTTTTTAAGTTTTAAGAGTGATCATTTTATTTTATGTACATTGTTTACTAGAACAAAAGTAAAAGGGACTATATAGTCAACATGTGCAAACTGACAAACATACGTCAATAAAAGAGCAATATCAATCTGTACGGCTAAAACCTTCAGAACAAGCAACTACCCCAGAATTAACAACAACTTGACGTACTATTAAGCATCTACAGAGGTTTGGAATTAAATCAAAAGTTTTTTTACGATTTGAAAATTGCCAACAATTGTCTTCTGGAAAAACAAAAGCTGCAGCACTATGTCAGAATGTCCTGGCTCCTGCATCAGTGGACAGGTTAGGTAATGAGATGAACTACAGTAGAATCACGCTAATTTCACTGTATCGAACCAGATAGTGATGAATTACTGAAATAGTCGGTTTACTGGGGGAAAAATGTAATGAAAACAAAACCTAGATTATAGTATTGCACAATCAAAAACGGAATTTATTTCAAGACTAACAACAAACAAAACCTGAAAATGTTGTATAAAAGTCGATGTGCTTGCAGTGATGAGATGTACGATCAAAAATATACTGGTTGTGAAGTGTTTGTGCAGTATAGTGTACATTATGTAGAGTATGAAAAGAAAGCTTGAGCGCTTTTTCTTTGAGTAGTTTTAAAGTAAGATTGCCGGATGCTGATATGACATTTTCCTCAGCCCATGTGATTGCAGTGGAGAAAGCACTTGATGCAATGTTGTGACTAATAGGTAATTGTGATACCTTTTCGCCCGAATTTACTAAAAGTTTTTGTGGGGTTCTGCAAACACTAAAAGACGACTCATCTTTTTCCAGCCGTTTCCAAATTTTGCACTTTTTATTCAGAGTTAATGTCACATGTTTTCGCTTTCCTGACATTTTAGAAAACACTGCGCACAAGGAAGCTCGTACGCAAATGACTGCTGACTAATTGTCGTGTTGCAGACAGGTTATGTTTGGAAACACGCTCACAGAAATGCAGTGACATGTAAAAATTGTGAATCATATGATTCTCAAAAACGCCAGATTACTGGACGCTCCAGATTGGCGCAAGGCTGGATTATAGAGTGTACTGTATTATTTTCTATTGCTCCTGGTGCAAGTAATCACAATACAAAGATATGGAATAGGCCTGATTCAATAATCGAGTAGTTATTAAAATGTTATGACGACAGTAATGGAAACGCTGAAGCAGTTTTTCAGGATATTTTGATTAAACTTCAACATAAATTGGTGGTTGTAAAACTAACTTGTTACTGTGCTTTAATCAGTTAGTTTCCGAATGAGAAAAATCTAAAAAACTCTTTACAAATGTTTTATGTCTTTTCGAGTGAAGGAGGGTTTTTTAAATGTTAAATTTTTACAATTTATTTTTAACATTATTTCATGAAAACTAATTTAATTTGAAACTTTGCTCTAGATTTGTGGATTTATAGACAAAAATCGAATTCAGACTTTTTAATAAATAATTTGGTTTATATATATTATATCAAAACTAGAGTTAGTAATAGACTGAAGTCTTATGCAAGAGGTCATGGTATGATTTTTTTCCATCAAGTAATCATAAATTTCACCTAAAAAAATTGTCACAAAAGTAATATTTTCAAAATTGTTCTCATCCTCAGAACTAAGTGGAATTGTAGCATTTTTCTATACACATATAATAAAATATTAAAGAGACTTTTGTCTGTGCGTTTGTACGCACTAATCACCAATATGGATTTTTTCAGAGATGTACTGAGATAAGCTTGGCTATATATGTAAATTTTAAAGTACATCAGTTGCTATATTAACTAACAGTACTGTGTATGCAGTATCCAAAATGACAGTAGTATGTGTACAGATTGCATAAATGCGTCTGGAAGTCATCGGGGCAAAATTGTAGCAGAACATCGTGGAAGGTGCAATGCCCTCGTTACAGATGAAGTTGTAGTGGTCTTAGTTTTGATCAGGAGTTTAATAGATGATCGCCTACAACGTATGTTTGAAAACACCAGGCACTGCAATGTCCTTTAATGTATTGCCACGTTAAAGCCGGATACAATTTTAGAAGGATCTGTAGATAATACTTGTTTGCGATAATGAAATCACAGGCACAGCTAGTTTAGAATAAACTTAAAACCAGGAAGAACTTCATCTTCATGCCAAATACAAACTATCATCTCAGACTTTAATAAAATTTCAAACTGTGCCTCATAAAGTTTTTAAATCTGCTGGAGAAGAAGGCATTTTACTGAATTTGAATCTTATTTCTTCTTACGCTTTAAGTATTACCTGTTTCTAAAAATGCTCACGGAAGGAATTTTCTCAGAAATTAATTTTTCATGGAGAAATAGGCTGGATGTGTCAGCTGAAAAAAAAGTTTACCGAAACTCAACAATTACGGGCCCGCTACTACCAAGATGTATTTCAAAATTTTCCGAAAGATAAAGCAATTTTTAAGAAGCTGCAACTAGCTTGAAGTGCGAGAATCAAGAACAAAATCCTGAGGAATATGAAAACCGCTTGCTCAGCTGTTCCAGGAACTTCTAACGCAACAATGTAATATAAAGTTATTCAGAATAACGCCCCAGAGCAAAAGTAAGTTTATAATAACACCACAATAAAAGAAAGTTTTGACATTAGAAAATATTGTTGCTGTAAATTTCTCAATTAGGTTTCTATTTGTAAATTAAATTGACTAACCTAACCGGACACTGCTTAAAAGTTGTCATTTACTGAGTTTTGCTAACCACATCTAACAAACTTATAACATTTTGTGTGTCGCCCTTTCTGAGTTTCAAGAATGATTGACACAGTGCCTGTAATATTTAGAATAAGCAGATGCAATGATTTAGTTGCACTCAATTCAGATCTCACAACTCGTGGATATTTTAAACTAAACTTACTTATATACTTGGAATAAATAAATTCTGTGAGATTTTTTAAATTTACTTCAAAGCATGTACTTTTGCAACACATGCGTTTGCTCTGCTTGATTTAAAGAAATTAAGTTTTCCCATAACTTTTTGTAAATTACGTTATCATTTATTGTGTTTTTTAAAAAAGGATTCAAATCTGAAGAATTAGAACAATATATATGTGTTAGGTGAAGGCAGCTCTTGGACCCGGAGTGAAGACGGCGACTCCGCAACAGATACGACAGCTGACGTTACAACAACACCTGTTGGCACAACGTAAACTGCCAGCGCAGAAAGTTGCCCAACTAGGCCAAGTTATGGTGCGTACTATCAGACCGTATGTCAAGTAATGTAATTCTATGGTTATGTATGGTTGTTGTGTAGCTATATGGTTTAGATGGATAAAAGGTTTTTATTGGAGTTCACTCTCAATCGCTAGAAATCTGCGACAAAGGATTAAGAGCAGGAAGATGCACGAATAAAAATGTAAATCTTTGGAAATTTTGTTAAAATTATTTGAAGGAACAAGTGAATTTGTTTAGAGTCAACATTTTGATTGACAATTATTGTAGTCTTTTCTGTATAAAATATAAAAGTTTAACGTATATATGTATACATTAAATGGGTGGAATATATTTTTTTTAAATCAATGTTTTATTGAATTCTCGCTTTTATCTGTTTTTATGTCTTAGTGAATGATTCTTCACTCATTGGATTGTCATTGTTTTTTATTCTATGTAGGCCAAATGATTATATCAATATGTTTTTGTTTCACAATAATTATTATAATTTTTTTTTAAATTATCTGATAACTTTTTAATAAGGGCCAAATATTAAACGAAGTAACGTAAAAGCAAATATTTGTAAACATCAAAACAGCACAACCTATAGAGAAGAACTTGATACACTTAAAAGATTAAACAGGATTTATTTGGAAACTTACGGAGGCAAGAAGGCAATATTATTGAAGAGTTATAGAATTGTAAAAACAAGTCCATCGATTTTGAAGTGGGAAGGATTCCAACTGCAACACAATTTAATAATTTAGCTGTATACAGGGACAAAATGCTGGTCAAATAACCATCCAATTTTGGTGTAATTAATTAGGGGTGTGCATAGAAGTACTTATTATCTCTTTCTTTCCTGGATTTTGCCTGTCTTGTAAGGAGCACAATACAACTTTGTGTAGAAAACATATAAAGATAAATAAAAAAATTTGTAAAACCCCCGAACGGCTGAAATGATTTTCTTGATCCATAGCTTAGAACATTCGATCAAGTCACCTTTCAAACAAAAAGAAACTAAATCAAAATCTGTTCATCCGTTTGGGAGCTACGATGCCACAGACAGATGCACGCGTTAAACTTATAACACCCCTCTGTTTGCATCGGGGGTTAATAAAGGTTGAGTATTTTTGTCTCGTGGTTATAGCTACGTTATATTTAACACTCTGACGGCAGAAAATAGAACTTTCATTTCATTTTTTAAGTTTTTTTCAATAACCAAAAGTTTTTGTAAAATTTTATACAGGCTGTCAATTAAGTCCCGGACTGGCTTATTATTTATTTTCTTGTTACAGATAAATCAACAAAACTCTGCAAATCAGCAGTAGGACCAGTGATTTACTTTTTGACATAAATACCATGTTTTTACTCTTTTACGGGGTCGGCCCACGAGGAGTTGGAAGAAATTCTTAAATAGCAGCATAGGTCGAGTTTGGTATATTTTTTCGCAGAATTCATTGCTGCAAACCCGATTTCAAAAGGTTGTCCCGAAATAAAATGGCTGCGTTCTGAAGTTATGAAATTTACAATGTTGGATTTGTTAAAGATGGCCAAGAAATTGTTTCCCAGCTGATTTGCGGAGATTTGTTGCTTTATCTGTAACGAGAAAATAAATAATAAGCCGGTCCGGGACTTAATTGACACCCTGTATATTCCTCAACAGCTAGTTCACGAATACAATAAAATAAAAGTAATTCAGAGGATATTTGACATTTCAAAATATGAAGAAACATTTTGTATTTTTAACTCTGCCCCAACCATTGTCGTTTAGGTAATATTTGTTTTCAATACAGTACAACCTGACATATTCGGACCAATGTGGCGATCGGTCAATCCGGATATAGCAAGGTCATTTATAAATAGCCGAAGGGCCCAAAAAATGAAAACCTTTATTGTTGAATACTACTTTCAGATGTTTCAAGCGGTTCGGACTTGTATTTACTGTACTACAATGTACTATATAGACTAACAAATTGACGTTCTGTATACAACAGTAGACTATTGGTAATTAAAAGTAAACAATAAAAGAAAACCGTTTACATTATAAAAACACAATTTTAGTTATTACAGTAATTAAATACCTAAAGTATGTAGGTACAGTATACTGTACTTATAAACACACTAGCTTTAAAATAAATTACCGGTAGGGCTACAGTTCGGCACATTAAAATATTAAGATTTACTTACAGCAACATACAGAAACAATAATGGCTACATTAGTTTTTGAAAAAAGATTTGATTTTCGACTGCTTCACACACTGTACATGTTTTTGGAAGCCATGTCCCTCAATCTTCTTAAAAGCATCACTTCGGTTCCACTCGTTTCATCTTGATGTTCAACATAACTTATCAGAAGTAACGTTTCAAGGTCACAGCCCGCTAAGAATAGACTAGCACGCAAACATTATTCCAGCTGCAACTTTCATTTTTCCATCCCATCCGTCGCACAACCAAAATACGAAAATTTGTTTGGAGATACGTCCGGTTATGGGAGGGTCCGGATGTGACAGGTCGTACTGTAATGACTTTTCCCTAGAATACTCAAAAAATGACTGTTGAAATCCTATGTGTTCCTCAAATGACTAGTTATGTTCATCAAAATAAATAAAATAATTCGATCGTGCAGTTGAACCGCTGACGTGAGTTGAGCGAATTTCCAAAATTAAATTTACATGTTTTAGGGTTTCCAACTCTGAGAAATTGGTCAACTTACGAAAGTGCTGAATATATTAGTAGAATTTGTTTGCACCTAGGCCTCCAGGCGCTGCTTTGTTCCGCTCACAGCGGAAAAACTAACTTTCGAGAGTTTACATCGACCTTGCGGCCTTAGATTATGGAGTGCGCTTTGTGAGTTTGCACCTCGATCTTGCGGCTACAGAGTATGAACCGCATTGCTTCTATCACGGTGTACAAACTCGCTTCATCCCGGCTATCGCTGTAGGTTCGGAAACTGAGCCCACGGTAAAATCCCCCTCGTAGATTTGAACCGAGTTCTTTTATTGTATTTTACATTTGATCAATTTTGCGAGGCTATAAGGTTGTATAAAAAAAAACGAAATGTGCAGAATAATCTCCTTTATTTTATTTGTTTAGGTAGAACCCCCTCAAAAAGAAAATTGTATTCTAGTGTGAAACATCTCAAAAAATGGTTATTCTGGTCAAAAAAACGTGCTTCCGGTTGTTGAACTTTTTGCTAAAGAACTCGTCCGATTTACTTAGAAACCAGCGTGTGTACCAAATCGGACGTAAGGTGCGGCCGTTAGAGTGCGAACACATATATACATTTTTTAATGACACTCCAAAATGTGTTCTTGAGACCATGATCTGTGCTCATTGACCACTCCCGACGTTAGGTCTCACCATAAGAGTCACTGCAATAGCTCATATTTCCTATGGAAATTCGCTAATAAATGTCTTTCAGAGGAAATTCCTGTAAGAAATAAGTCCGTGATTGCTATATTTTCATCACAGCGTTAACCTTTTCACCCCAAGGCAAAAAAAAATTTACATGCCTTATCCCAAAAGATGGTCTACGTGATTTTTCGGGCTGAAATTGTTAACTTTGATTTCAGTGTACAGCGACACAACCGTTTCTCGCCCAGTGTTGATTTGGCTTTATGGATCGCCTCCAAGCGGTATTTGATGAGGAAAATCGCTACATGCGCTAGACATCTCGTTTTGTCCAACTCAGTGAGCTATTCTAAGAAATCTATCAAAGATAAGGTTTAATGTGTTCCTTTGTCTTGCAATAATAAAAAAATAGGTTACAACAACAGCTTAGTTTAGTTTTCAAAGCTAGACAATCAGATAAAATTATATTACAAGAAACATTTGTTGTTTATCATTTGAATTAAGCGTAAATAGTGTTTGATTTCAGGTCACCAACAAAGGCGGTGTGCCGACACAGCTTATTGTGCAGTCGCAGAAGGCCGCTCCTTCGACGATGACTATGCAACAGATACAGCAAGTTATCAAACAAGTGCATCCTCAACACATTACCCATGTAAGTGTCAGTAATACCGCAAGATAATGGCCAAATATCCAAACAAAAACTGTAAAAAAAGCCTGTTAGAGGCTTTATTTTTAATTTAAACAGTAATATTATTAATGAAAAAACAAACGCACTAGTTTTAGTAAATTCTACAAAACTAATTGCTAAAAATTGTGCGTTTGTTTTTGGAACAGAGTTCCTTATCGCGGGTTGCTGCAGGCGTTAACAAATAGAAAATGTAATGCTTAACGAAAAAGCGTTACCAAATTGGTTGCTATAGCAATGAGTGTAAATACATTCGAGAAACACGTGTTTTGGTTCATCAATTTAAGTTAAGAGACGATCGGTTCTTTCTGCGGCATAGTTTAGATATTATCGTCAAGCGCTGAAATACATTCAATAAACATAAAATGATGGTCCGTCAGTCTAGCTAGGCCTAACCTAAAAGTATTGTGTGTATATTTAATTTATATTTTTCTTAATTTGAATAAGAAAAACTCTGTCAGTATTGTTTACTCAGGCTTGTACAGGCTGCTTATAAAGTGTGAACTAATAATTTGCACGGGTTTATTGCATTGTTTGCAATCGGATAATCAGAGCTCCTAAAATGTTGCGTTTTCCGTCTAGTTGGTATTTTTGGAACGAAATTCCTTAACGCGGAATTTCCTTTGGGTTGCGGTAGGAGTTAACAATCAGAAAATGTAATGCGTAACGAAAAAAAGTGTTATTAATAGGTTGCTATGGCAATGACAAATATAAACGAAAACATGGAGTAGTGTCGTGAACATTGACCGGTGTACACGTGTACAGCTCACTTAATAAATGAATGTAACTGTACTATTTGTGTTGTTTGTGCGTGTGTTTTTTTAAATATGTTAGTGTTTTTTAAGTGTTTTTTAATGTTTTTACGTTTTTTGACGAGCATTGTGTATATGCCATACAAAATCAGATTTGATAATGCCTGAACAATAGGCGAAACGCGTCATAAGTAACCGTGACAAAAAAAAGGACTGCGAGCAGAAACGCCGAAAAAGGTATTTATATAGTATATATAATATTCCAGTCCAGTAAGGCAAACGCAAACATATCATAAACGAAAAGCGTTATCTAATTGGTTGCTATGGCAATGAATGTAAATACATTCAAGAAACATGTGTTTTGGTTCATCAATTTAAATAAAGAGACGATCGGTTCCGTCCGGCGTAGTTCAGATATTATCGTCAAGCGCTGAAATTTTAGGTTAGGCCTAGAAAGTAATTTTAAGTCCAGGCCTAACTTAAAATTATTGTATGTATGTTTCCGATAAGACAGGTAAAATAAATTAAACATACACACAATAATTTTAGGTTAGGCCTAGACTGATGGACCATCATTTTATGTTTATTGAATGTATTTCAGCAAACTATAATACGAGTAACGAAAAAGCATGATCAAATTGGTTAGCAAAGGCAATGAATGTAAATACATTCAAGAAACTTGTGTTTTGGTTCATCAATTTAAATTAAGAGACGATCGGTTCCGTCTGCGGCATAGTTTAGATATTATCGTCAAGCGCTGAAATACATTCAATAAACATAAAATGCTGGTTCATCAGTCTAGGCCTAACCTAAAAATATTGTGTGTATATTTAATTTATTTTATCTGTCTTAACTGCAACATACATACAACAATTTTAGGTCAGGCCTAGGCTTAAAATTTGTAACTTATGTGTTACAAAATGTAATAATTAATCTTCTTTGATTTAATAGCCCCACGTTGGGAAAGCCATTTTGTAACTTATGCGTTACAAAATGTAAAAATATAGCTGCTTTTGTTTATCAGCCCCACGTTGGGAAAGCCATTTTGTAACTTATTGTTACAAAAATAAAAATAATATAATAATAAAGTTAAACTGTGTAAAAAAAAATGGGGTTCGGTAAAAAGTTCAAAAATTAAAAAAAAATATGTTTTAAATCAAAATAAAAATGCTATATGTGGATTATCTAATAACCATTAATATCTCTTCAACACCTCCTTTACCTATTTACCTTAAAAACAAAAATCGTCGCTCATGTACTACTTAAAAACTGCTTATGCACCTCCTAGGCCTATTGCCTCACTACAATAATAATCATCGCCCACCTTAACTCTCCATAACATCTTTCTTTCAACTTCAACGTAGAACAATATTAATATTTCACCTTACTTCAACTCATCTTATTATTATAACCTTAAGACTCACCTTACTTAAATTCACCTTAAAAATCACCTTCACTTGACTCCCATAATCTCAATAATAAAAAAAATAATAATCATGATAATTTGCGATAATCCACATATAACCCCACTTATGCTCTGTTTGCATATATTTATTTATAATTACTAATCACTGAAAGATACTTGTTAATTAACTCTATTTTCTTAGGGGTGGGAACCTGGCTAATTAAAGTAGTGGCTAAATGGACACACGTGGCTATATAAAGAAATTCAAGGCATTGCGGCAAGACAACAATTATTTACTCGAACATGATCAAAAATGGATATTTACAGCAATTAAGAAACATAAACATAGTGATACATATGTACAAACAAGTCAAGAAATTATTTACAATTTTACAAAGTCTCCTGAACCATATCTTAAGTAATGACGCAATAGAAGTTAAATGAAGTTAGCTTTTTTATAAATTGAAAAATTTTAATACCTGCAGACTAAAAATATGTCCAATGGCCATTTCTACTTACAGTTTCACTTGTTTTATTCGTCGCACTGTTCTTTACCTAGGATTTTTGTCGTAAATTCAATTCACTTCTGAGGCTTACCCCACGCTAGTTCCACCAAAGCACATCGAAAGAATATCCGTCGATAGACAACCAATTTACATGATCAGTTTAATATTTTTAATCACGTCACCTCCAAAGTACATTTACTTTACATTTTGACTAACTTGTCACTACTTTTTAAAGAAAATCACATTTTTCTTGCGATAACACACGCCGGCTTCATTCAACAAACATGAGCTATATAGCCATCTTGATAGAAGACGCTTCTTGCCATCCCTTCCACCTTATTCCGTGAAGAAACAGTACGTTCCTATTACGTTCTGTATCCTGTGACATCTGTGCTCTTTCACATACATAGATTGGTCCCTTCTCTCTCTTCCAACTGCTTCCATGATCACTGTACATACTATCATATTAAGTTTTCGATTTATATTAAATTGTGCTCTGTACTGTTGTTATATTCTTTTTTATTTATTTATTTATCGAACTGTTTATAGTCTTAAATACCGCTTCATATTGTTCGCTTATAACTCACCACTCGTTGAAATAAAGTTTCTGTATAATTTTCACTTTTTACACACGCTCATATATTAATATGTTTTTTAAGTCTGCTTTTACATTACCTACTTTTACAGTCTGCTTTTATGTTTTATTATTTGTTTAAAAAAAATGATTCTACTGTAATTATTTTGCGTCATTAAGAAATGTAATTATATGAAAAAATTAAATGATTAGTATTATTTATGTATTGCGTCATTTATTCATTTAGACCAAATCTCTGTTCCTTTAGTCACTATAGGAAACAGCTGATTCATTTCTTATTTTATTATTTTCTCTGTGACATGGACGTAAGTGTTACAGATTACTTTCTAGGTTAAGACAGGTAAAATAACTTCAACATACACACAATAGTTTTAGCTTAGGCCTAGACTGATGAACCAACATTTTATATTTATTGAATGTGTTTACAATGTATGGACTTTTAACTGTGTTTACCATCTTTGCTTTGATGTTATAATTAATTCTACACCTTTATTATAATAACATTAAACGTATGGAAAGAGTAAATATTTGTATAAAAAACAAACTAATAATAAACGGCAATTGAAAGATTAAAATTATGTGTGTGTGTTGCCGTTAAGGCTGGTAAAAGAATTGAAGAAAAGGTGTGATGAACTTCGTTCCTTACGGGGGTCCCACGACCGCACACATTTACTTTTTTTTATTAAAATGGAGTTAAAGTATCTTTGGTGATTAGTGTAAATCGTAATATTATTAGTGTTTTACTCATATTTGTAACATCTTCATTGATGAACTTCGTTCCTTACGGGGGTCCCACGACCGCACACATTTACTTTTTTTTTTATTAAAATGTAGTTCTACCAAGTACCTTCGGTCATTAGTGTAAATTGTAATATTATTAGTGTTTTACTCATATTTGTAACATCTTCATTCATCCATAATTCTTAATTACAAGCCTAAAATTTACAACTTGCAAAATTAAAACTGTTAGTAAATTATACACACTTTTGTTTCTATACTAACTTTTATTTCAAGTGAGTAGAAGAAACTTCTTGTAATTTATAGACTGTAACAGTTATATTTTTCTCTGGCTAATATTTCATGTTGATTGATAGTAATTTCAATTAGATAGTAAAGGGAAATGGATACACCTTGTAGCCGAAGGCTTACCTTACTCGTGTTATAATAAAATATATTTATTTAACAATTGTTTTGTGAGATGCCTCACGTTGTGAAAGCCAAATTATGATAAAAGTATGATTTCCTTTTAAATTGAATTTATCAGATTTCAATTGTATATCTCAAAGCTGAAAGAGCACTACAAATATCTCACTGGTTCAACTTATAGGCTAGGCCTATTCCAACAATACAATAACTATAAGCTTTTAAGTTATAACAAAATCTGGTTTATTAAACAATATATTGAATCTCCTTTTACATTTAAATTATATATATAATCTTATTATTACATATCAAACATTGCAATTATTTCATAATTACTAAATATTTGGATCTCTTAATCTCGGGTCAAAAAGGTTTGTGGCTAATTAAGTATGCAATCTGTAGCAAAAAGAATCATATAATTACTGTAATAAATATTTAAAATTGCTAACTATTAAAGTATAAATTTTCAAATAAATGTTCAATTTCTAGTTATGGTTCCTAATTTCTTATAATTTAACAATTTGGTACCGTAAGTCTATATTGAACACTGAAGTTTTGGTAATTGTTCTTTAAATGTACTTTAATAAATATGGCCGATACTACCTTCTCAGAAGCTCAATTGAAGCATTAATACTTCCTTAGTCTATTTAGAATAGCTGATATTATTTTAGCTCTTGAAATTCGTGATAAAATTATTTCTGCTTTCTTCTTAAATGGATTTAATGATTTATATTGTCTTTATTTTAATGTAAGGTTGAATTAATTTTAGAGCCTTTTAACAAAAACGTCTGTATCATGCAATGGTTAACTAGAAAGTAATAAAAGGGCTTAGTTCTTCTTCAAATGAACCCGCGACACTGTGCACTGCCTTACTGAATAGCTTTGCTATACGTTTTCCACTATTAGTCTTATTTAAATCAATGTTCTTTTAATAAAATCAATAAAGTAAACTTTTATAAGTTTTGCCACTTGTGTAATCGTTTTTTAACAATGTTTATAGTTATTTAAGTCTTTTATGCCTTTAAAATGTCCAAAATATTCATTTTTTAGAAAATATAAAAGTACGTTTACGGGCGATGATGTACGCGTTGGAACAGCTGTTTTTAATTCCGATTTAACTTTAATCGATTGTCTTTGCAGTCTGTCTGAGTAGGTTATACCACTGCTTTCACTTTCGATTTGCTTTGTTTACACATTTATAATATTTCAACATTGTTTTAACACTTGTTTTTCAAATAAATTACAATGTTTCTTAATCTTAATTATACTAAATCTAGTAATACATACGCATAATTACACACGCTAATAGATTTGAACAATGAAATATGATTGCATACTTTTCAATTTAGCCTAGGCTTGTCGATTTATTTTTATAAAAGAAAAAAAAAGGTAAGTTACTTTCTATTTAGCCTTATTTATTGATATTATATAGTTATTTACTGTGTTTAATTATTACAACTAATGAAGTTAAACTGTTTTCATAAGGTAGGCTAATTCTTGCTTCAAGTAGGTACAATTTTGAGGTTATATTTTCCCAACTGGGTTAAAATGTTATACTGTCTTCGGAAAAGAAAGTTGATTGTCAATGAAACAAAAAATACATAATATACAATCTTAAAACACAAATTTAACCAAAAATACAAGTTTTACCAACTCGGCTGGCTTGTAATTAATATAAAATAGGCCGGTGATTTATTTGTTGGGACTGAACGGTTGGCAGAGGAATATGTGGATTGTTTTATTGTGTAGATGTCTGCGTCGGGTCAAACGGTTGTGTCGCAAGCCACATCAGCTCATGCGGTGCTCACTAAGGCTCAACAATCCTCCGGATCTGCTCAGGCTCGAGTTATACCTGTCAGCTCTCAGCAAAATCTCAAACAAACAATTCAGGTAATTTATACAATCGTTTGCCCATGATTTGTGTATAAATAAAATATTAGATAATTTAGAGAGTATAAATCAAATCTTGTTAACAAATGAAAACTAAATCTAACACTTATATGTAAAAAAATTAATGTTTCTTTGTTTTTAGTCTACAGGTTCAAAAACTACTCTACCAATTTCACTGAAATTCCACAATTTTTCGTTATTAGTGCCGGAAGTATTTAACCATAAAAATTATTGAAGCGTAAACTTCTATATGCACAACTCGGCGCTATGTTTGATTACCATCACACATTTTAAAAAAAGTTTGAAAAAAGTCTTGGTCTTGCCGAGATTCGAACCAGCAGAGTCCATCACCACATTCTTACGCCTTAGCCGGTTAGGCCACGAACTCATTGCTAGTTTAGTATATTTGAGTTGGGTATATAAGTGTAACAGATCGGCCTACGTCATAGGCTTAACCCGTTAATGTTAACACAATTTAATTGAATAAAATGACAGATAAACAGTCGATTCGAACGTATAATCTTTAATAATTTTAGGTTAGGCCTAGACTGAAGAACCAACACATGTTTCTTGAATGTATTTACATTACCATAGCAAGATCCCTCGCAGACGGACGCTTTTTTCCGGAGTCTTGTATGTAACCCAAGTTTCGTCTCCCGTTACAATGCGGTCAAGAAATATTTAACACCATCATTGTGATACTGTGTCGAAAATTCAAAGGTTGCTTCCATCCGTTTTAGCGAGTCAAATTCTTAGGCACCCGCCGATCACACATTTTTTTGTAGCGAAGGTGCTCTGTCATTATTTCATGTAGGATCGTAAAATTTTGTGGAAAATATCCAACTTGCTTGAAGTGGAAACTTGCTGGTTTTTCTGAATTTTGGCCTCAACTTTTGCTTTCAACACTCTAACAAATGATGGCCTCCCACTCAGATCTTCGTCGTGCACATGGATTCTTCCTCGATTAAACATTGTGCACCATGTTTTCACTGAAGCCTCGTTCACTGCACTACCACTGCACGCACTCTTTATTTGCATATAAATTTCAATAGGCCGAACATTTTATTCATTCAGAAAACGTATGACTGCACATTTCACATTTGTTGCTATTTACGATGGGCGCTACCATTTTGAAAGGTTACAGAACAATGTCGCACAACCGTTCAGCAACAAAACTCGGCAGGGGACGGAGCTAACTGGCGTGCATGTGATCGGTCGGGCATCGGCACCAGCCGTAATGTTTATTTTTTTATTTATTTCTTATTGGTTTTGTTCATAAAAATATTTGTATAAAACAAGTCATATAAATCAATTATAAACAAGTATGAAACAACACATTTGATCAATACTCACAAAGTACAACTAAACAACAAGAAGAAAAATTTAATAACACAAATGCACAAAATTTTAAAAATTTAAAATCTGTAAGATTAAGTTAATAATTTAACAAGACAAAATACATAGCAAAAAAAAAAGAGATCACATCTATCACAAAATAGTATCATGATACACAAACTCATCCACCGAGTAAAAGGATCCATACAATAAAAATTGTCTAAGACCGTTTTAAAAATCCTGTAGTTTGGTAAATTTTGAATGCTTTTAGGAAGCTTATTCATGAACTTTGCACCAGCTTGTGAGGGAAGATTACTGTATAAATTTAACCTGTGCTGTCTGGCATGATACTCACAAGCTTGCCTGGTACTGTAGTTGTGTATATCCATTCTTTAGACATGATCACACTTGAATTTAAAAAAAGCAACATTTTAAGTACGTAAATTTATTGAAGTGTTGGTACTCCATATTTTTTCTTGAAATAGTTTTTACAACTTTGTCTTTTATGCAGCCCTTATGGCTCTTTTTTTCAAGAGAAACACTCTTTTCACTGTTTTGAATTGATGAGTTTCCCCAAAGAAAAACTCCCATAGTTCAAATAATGATACGCTAGCTCATAATAGGCTGTTAAAAGTATCGATGTACCGCAGTGTGGCTTCAAACTTCTCAATACAAATATACCTGAGCTAATGTTTGCACTAATAATGCCAATGTGGTCATTCTAGTTCAACTTGTCATTAAGGGTCGGCTCTAGTAAAACAGAAAGCAACCTGCGACTCCAGCGCTTCACCCTATAGCGGCAGTAGGTTACGCGGACATTGCTCATCCTAAATTCATTTAAAACCCACAATTATTCAAATAGCGTTTTTTTTTAAATACCAAACTCTTGGGGACAAAATTCTTCATCTGAATGGCTTGGTAATTTTTTTGCTATAATTAATAGTTATAACGTAAAAAAATATTTAAAATCACCCTATAGCGGCGGTAGGTTACACGGACATTGCTCAGCCTAAATCCATTTAAAACCCGCATTTGTTCAAATACCGCATTTGTTGTTTGGTTTAAAAAAATACCAAACTCTTGGGGACGAAATTCTTCATGCGAATGGCTTGGTAGTTTTTCGCTATAATTAATAGTGACAACATAAAAAAATATTAAAAATCAATGTTTTAAATTGTTAATAAATATAAAAAAAAATATTTTTCTTAGTTTTTAAAAAGCCATTTGCATGCCTATTGACCATAGCTTTAAAATGACATATTGTTTATAATTTTCCGATCAAAAATAAAGGAAAAATTTGGATTTGAATTTAACATTGGTCTTTTGGAGTGTCAGCCAACATGGCCTACAGCTAGAACCGACCCTTAATTAGAAGACCCAAACATTTTATTGATTGCACTTTTTCAAGTATACTATCACCTAGCATTACATTTGGTGTCTGATTTGAGCTATGCTTTCTACTGAAGTGTATGTAATTAATTTTACATGGGTTGATTGTTAAATAGTTTTCAGCAAAATACTGTCGCCTTATGCTCCAATTGTTAAACAGAATGTGCTTGAAAACATAGTGTTGTGTCATCAGCAAATTATTCTTTACTTTCTGGTTGACCCTCGTATATTCTTTAAGTGTGACTCCTTTCGGATTGTAATACAGAAAAGGTAAAGTCAGCTGTGTTTTTGCCAATGTAGCTATATTGTATTCCACTTATAGGAATACATCAAGACGAACTGGTGCAACAAAGAACTGTTAATTGCTAACAATTTATTTATCCTCTGATTGTACAGGTGGTAACAGCATCCCCTGGTGTGAGAACGTCTGTACCTAATGTAACTATTGATTCAGCTGGAAGACCCACTGTAAGCGTGGCCAGTGCACTAGCCGGTGCCATCAAGGTGGGAACCACGGCTCAGCAACAAGCTCTATTGTCACAGGTAATTGCTAAAGCTTATTTATATTTTAAAGGAAAAACCACACACAATAGTTAGTTCAGTATGTATCCACCACCTTGTAGCAATAGTATTGAATAGGCATAAATGCACATTGAAGATGGTAATGCTAAATTGGCTTTTCACAAGTATTATGCTGAATAGAGAGTTTTAGACGAAGAAAGAAGGAGATGCAAATAGAAGCTTGGAATGTTTCTTGAATGATTATATTTAAAGACTGTCAGCTATTATGGTTTTAAGAAACCGGATAGAGGTTCTATATATCAGGGTTCAGACAACGAACGAGGTAGAGTGCTGTTGGGATGAGCTGGCAGACCACTCTGAGATAGAAAAGTTCGTCCTGGAGGGATCAGTCTTCAGACAACGAACGAGGTAGAGTGCTGTCGGGATGAGCTGGCAGACCACTCGGAGATAGG